>ML338832.1:0-39276 GCA_005239505.1 Nicotiana paniculata
AGGCATGTAAAGGCAGTGAAGCAACAAATATATATAAGGCACTGAAATCCAAGGAAATACTGGAAATAAATAAACAATTACTACTTCACCTTCCCCCAAATATCTGTCAAATCATTGTCCATGAATTTAGTAACAAATAAATCATGCGCATATAGGATAAGGACAACCGGCCTGAGCCATAAGATAGTCGTGTCCGTGCACTGCCGAGGGTCGAACGACCCGAACCTTAAGTGCACCTTACCATAAATTACTCAATTCTATGCACTATCGAGGATCGAACGACCCGAACCATAAGTGCATCTTTGCCACAAAGTAATCATCTCTATGCACTACCGAGGATCGAATGACCTGAACCAATAGTGCATCTTCCAATCCGCCGTGGCGTATGACCCATTCCTATAAGAGTGGGGGAAATCACACTCCGCTCGCGGAATGTAAATTGCGATGCGGTCACATGCACACACAATATTCCTTTTGAATTACTTTTCAGTAAACAATTCTTTATAATTTTTCTCAAATTACATGATCTCAGGGAAATAAGCCACATGTAACATTTAATTTATTAAGCATATAGTTCATTTCAAGTAAAACACAAGGCATGATGTGGACCTGACTACCCGGACATAATAATAATAACCGCTATGTATGGACTCTCGTGTAACGACCCGACCGGTCATTTTGCATTATCGGACCCCATTTCCCTAAATGAAACTTCCCATAGCGGCATATTATGATTTATGACTTACGGGGACTGGTGTTCCGGGATTCGGAGGTGTTTAGAGTGCTATAGGAATATTTTGTTCCTTAAGGTTGGCTTTTAAGGCCAAGTTTGACTTCGGTCAACATTTTTAGTACATGACCTCGGAATCAAGTTTCGACAATTCCGGTAGCTTCGTATGATGATTCCGGACCTGGGCGTATGTTCGGAATGGGTTTCTGATGACCCGAGAGCGTTTCAGCGCCCAATATTGAAGTAAGAGTTCCTTAAGTTCCTATTATGGTTTGGGACGTGTTTTTGCGATATTGAGGTCCGAACGAAATTTCGATATCGGGATAGTTCCGTTATGTCATTTATGACTTGCTTGTAAAATTTGGTGTCATTCAGAGTATTATATGTCGTTTCGGCGCGTTGTTAGCGAAGTCTAGAAAACTTAAAGTTCCTAAGTTTGGTTCTAGGGGTTTTAAGGTGTGATTTTGAGTTTTAGCGTGGTTTTGGGTGTTACGAAGGCTCGAGCGAGTCCGTATTATGATTTGGGACTCGTTGGTTTTCTTTGGACGGGGCTCGGGTGGGTCCAGGTGCCTCCCAGACACCACACGAGGCCAAAAACCAGCTGCATTAGCTACTGGTGCATCTGTTATGGTGTGACCGCAGGTACGGTTGCCCAGTCGCAGGTGCTGGACTGCTCCTGCGGTCCCAACCTCACAGGTGCGACCCCCAATGGTCAAGCTAATTCTCGCAGGTGCAGACAAAATTCCGCAGGAGCGGAGCTGCAGGTGCGGTCTCCACTCCGCAGGTGCGGGCCTAGGCTCCCTTGTCCATTTACGCAGGTGCGGGCCCAGGCTCCCTAGTCCATTTCCGCAGGTGCAAGCCTTTGCTCGCAAGCGCGAGATCGCAGGTGCGAAAATGCTGTTCAGACAGTGTGTATTTATACACGGGAATTAACTCATTTCCTTTATCTTTTTCTTCTTCCTTGGGGTGATTTCCACCATTTTAGAGGGGCAAACGACCTGGTTATTGGAGTTTCGAGTCCTCGAGTGTAGAGTTCGGAGTTTCGGGCGCGTTCTTGGTCTGAGGAGTAGGTTCGACACGAGATGAGTCTCCTTTCTACCCTTGTAAGGGGGAATTGTCCCCATAGGTGATTATAAACAATTGCATGTCCTTAATTGCGGGGGCTACGCATGCACAAAGTGACAAGAGTCCGTGCGTAGCTACTACTATGTTATGTTGGGTAGTTCTAGGACTCACGAGCATGCTTATATGTGCCTTACATGTATTTCTAAATGTATCTTGAATTGCTTATTATCCTTGATTTGTTATGAGAATATTAGGAAGTTGTGGTCCATGATATATTGCTTAGGTTCTTGCCTTAAAGAATAACCTCTGATAATTCCCTAAAAATTGAAAATTTTATGTATGTATGTGGCACCGCGTCACACGAATGATTCGTGAGCGGAATAGCCCTACTATTATGTCAACCGCGTCACATGTTCGATTCACGAGCGGGGTAATAGATGCATCTATAGTTTGAGCCGTTCGACCCTCGGCAATGCACATTGATTTTTCGTGACGTTTCGGCCGTACGTGTCCGGCCTATTATGTGCTGTATGATTTACTGGGAATTGTTGTAATTTTACAAACTGGTTCATGTTAATAAGGAATATAGTACATTATGTGCTACTGAAATTTGACATGCAAAGGTAAATACAACTATGCTTGATGATTTATCTCCTTGTGATTCCTACGACTGTTATGCCTGCCTAGTGCATATTAAATCATGTTATTTAGAAATGTTGACCCTAGTAAGTATCACGTCTACCTCTCGTCACTACCTCTTCGAGGTTAGGCGGGATACTCACTGGGTACATATTTGTTTATGTACTCATGCTGCACTTCTGTACTTAATTGTACAGGTTCTGAGGCTGGTGCATCTGGTTATCAGAACGGATCTCGATTCTGATCTCAGTTGGACCCGACTTCATGGTGAGCTGCTTCTCCTGACAATCCTCGGCGGCACCTTGGAGTTTTCTTTTGCTTATTTCCCGTCTATTCCTTTCAGACAGTGGGATTGTATATTATGTTTTGTATATTCTGTTAGTATGCCCGTAGGACTTGTGACACTAGTTCCTGGCACACACGTAGTTGTTATTTTGGTTTACGGGCCTGTATATATATACATATTGGCTCATTCCTTATCATGACTGTTTTGATTAAAACTGGATAATTTTCCTTGTCAAATCATATTTTAACTTTTAAAAATTGAGTATATTTTAAAGTGTTTAAACTAATAAGAAGGAACCTTTAGTAAATTGAGAGTCGGCTTGCCTAACCCCGCTGTTGGGCGCCATCACGACCTCAGTTAGGATTTTGGGTCGTGACAACATGGTATTAGAGCACTAGGTTCACGTAGGTCTCACAAATCACGGGCAAACCTAGTAGAGTCTTGCGGATCGGTATAGAGACGTCTGTAGTTATCTTCGGGAGGCTATAGGGTGTTAGGAAAACCTCTCCTTATTTTTATTCTATCGTGCAGTCAATGGTTTACTAAATTTTGTTCTTCTATTCTCTCACAGATGGTGAGGGCGCGTACATCCGATGTTCTAGATCCAGGAGGGGCCGCTATCCCCGTTGTTCGCGACCGTGGCAGAGGCCGGGGGAGGGCACCAGCCCGAGGTAGGGGACGAGGGCGTCCCCGAGCTATTCCAATCGTACCACCAGAGGACCCCACTATAGAGGAGCAGGGTGAGGTGCCCCCAGCAGGTCTTGCTCCAGTAGACTTTATGACGGCGCCAGGATTCCAGGAGATCATGGGACGTATGATGCGATTCATGGACACTATGTCCCAGGCTGGTTTATTTCCAGCGGATCCTGCCATATCTCAGGCAGGAGGGGGAGCCCAGACCCCTACTTCCCAGGCTGCAGGCCAGACATCAGCACTTCATCATACCCCGGGTACACTGCCCGTGGGTGGAGCCCAGCTAGTAGCAGCAGCACCTGAGCTCAGACCACTTGCGGACGGTGATCCGTAGAAGTTACTAGATAGGTGGACCCGATTGCACCCTCCTATCTTCAGGGGTGAGAAGGGCGAGGATGCCAAGGACTTTATTGATAGGTGCAGGGACAAACTGCACAACATGAGGATACCGGAGTCCCATGGAGTGGACTTCACTACTTTCCAGCTTAAGGGCAGGGCCCGCAGATGGTGGCAGTCCTATATCCTGGGTAGACCAGCAGGTTCCCCTACCATCACTTGGGAGCAGTTCACTCAGCTGTTTCTGGACAGGTATATTCCACCCTCAGAGAGGGAAGAGCTGCAATATCAGTTTGAGTAGCTGGAGCAGCGGCATGCCGTGACAGATTACTAGTACAGGTTT
This sequence comes from Nicotiana paniculata, assembly GCA_005239505.1. Lineage (NCBI taxonomy): Eukaryota > Viridiplantae > Streptophyta > Magnoliopsida > Solanales > Solanaceae > Nicotiana > Nicotiana paniculata. The sequence goes on from ML338832.1 coordinate 4,093, forward strand.
TCTGAGTTGTCCCGTCATACCCTTATGATATTGCCTACTGATGCTGAGAGAGTGCGAAGATTTGTAGCAGGACTGCACTCAGGTATTAGGTACAACATGGCCCGAGAGGTGGAGATGGGAACTCCCTATCAACTTGTGGTCGAGATAGCTCGCCGGATTGAGGGTTATCGTTCGAGAGGCAGAGAGCAGGGTCAGCAGGATAAGAGGGCTAGATTTTCAGGAGATTTCAGAGGTGCCCCAGCCAGGGGTAGAGGTCAGTTCGGTAGAGGCCAGTCTAGTAGGCCTCCATATTCAGCTCCTCCGCCACCTTTCCGTGGTGCTCCAGTGAGGCCCTATTTCAGCGCCATGCCAGAGAGTTCCTACCACCCACCAGCCATTCAGGGTTCCTCAGGCGGGTATTCCGGTCATCAGGGGTCTTCTATTCCTTACTTCAGTGCCATGCCGGGGAGTTCTCCCCGTCTCCTAGCTGTCCAGGGCCCTTCTTCAGGGCAACATGCCATGCCACCAGCCAGATGTTATGAGTGTGGGGACCCGAGCCATATGAGGAGGACTTTTCCAAGGCTTCGGGGCAAGGCCGTTCAGCAGAGCTATCAGCCTACATTTCCAGCACCGACGGGTCGTCCACCCAGAGGTGGAGGGTAGACTGGTAGAAGTCGTCCCAGAGGTGGAGGCTAGGCAAGGGGAGCTCTGCCAGCCCCTATTCATGCCAGTGGAGGTCAACCAACTCCTGTTCATTCTGGCGGGGCTCAGTCTTCCGGTGCTCCATCTAGATTCTATGCTATCCCAGCCGGATCAGATGCAGTGGACTGAGACACCGTGATCACAGGTATTATTACAGTATGTGGTAGAGAGGCATTCGTGTTATTTGATCCAGGATCCACTTATTCCTATGTTTCAGTCTTATTTGCTCATTTTCTGGATGTCCCTCGTGAGCCCTTGGGTTCTCCTATTTATGTGTCCACTCTCGTGGGAGATTCTGTGGTTGTCGACCGGATTTGTCGGTCCTGTGTGATTTCATTTTGTGGATTCGAGACTCGATCGGATCTCTTATTGCTCGACATGGTTGATTTCGAGATTATTTTGGGCATGGATTGGCCATCTCCTTATCATGCCGTGCTAGATTTCCATGCCAAGACAGTTACTCTAGCCATGCCCGAGTTGCCTAGGCTGGAGTGGAGAGGTTCTTCAGTTAGTACAGCCAGCCAGGTTATTTCATTCTTGAAGGCTCGACATATGGTCGAGAAGGGTTGTCTGGCCTATTTTGCTTATGTGCGGGACACCACCGCCGAGTATCCGACGATTGATTCAGTGCCAGTGGTTCGAGAGTTTGCTGATCTATTTCCTTCGGATCTTCCGGGCATTCCTCCATATCGTGATATTTATTTCTGCATTGGCTTAGCTTCAGGCACCCAACCTATATCTATTCCTCCATGCCGTATGGCTTCGAAAGAGTTGAAGAAGTTGAAGGAGCATCTTGAGGAGTTGTTAGCTAAGGGGTTCATCAGGCCGAGTGTATCGACGTGGGTTGCTCCAGTTCTATTTGTAAAGAAGAAGGATGGGTCTATGCGGATGTGTATTGATTACCACCAGTTGAACAAGGTTACCATTAAGAACAAGTATCCTTTGCCGCACATCGATGATTTGTTTGACCATTTGCAAGGTTCTCGGGTGTTTTCTAAGATTGATTTGAGATCGGGGTATCATCAGTTGAGGATTCGGGCTTCAGATGTTCCGAAGACTGCTTTTCGTACGAGATATGGCCATTATGAGTTCCTGGTGATGTCCTTTGGTTTGACTAATGCTCCAGCGGCACTCATGGACTTGATGAATAGGGTGTTCAGGATGTATATTGATTCCTTTGTCATTATCTTCATTGATGACATTTTGATTTACACACGTAGCCTGGGGGAGCACGAGCAGCATTTGAGAGTTGTGCTCCAGACTTTGCGAGAACAGAAGCTATATGCTAAGTTCTCCAAGTGTGAGTTCTGGTTGGATTCCGTGGCATTCTTGGGGCATGTGGTATCCAGAGAGGGTATTAAGGTTGATCCTCAGAAGGTTGAGGTGGTTCAGAGTTGGTCGCGTCCTACTTCAACTACAGATATCAGGAGCTTCTTGGGCCTACCAGGATATTATCGCTGATTTGTGGAGGGGTTCTCTTCTATTGCAACTCCATTGACTAGATTGACTCAGAAGAATGCCCCGTTTTGATGGTCTGACGAGTGTGAGGAGAGCTTTCAAAATCTCAAGACAACATTTACCTCAACACCAGTTCTAGTATTGCCCTCCGGTTCTGGGATGTATACAATATATTGCGACGCTTCATGCGTTGGCTTGGGGTGTGTATTGATGCAGGAGGGGAGAGTTCTTATGCTTCACGCCAACTGAAGGTTCATGAGAAGAATTACCCTGTGCACGATTTGGAGTTGGAGCGATTGTTCATGCTCTTAAAATTTGGAGGCACTACTTGTATGGAGTGTCCTGTGAGGTTTATACAGACCATCGTAGCTTGCATCACTTGTTCAAGCAGAAGGATCTTAATTTGAGGCAGCGCAGGTGGCTTGAGTTGTTGAAGGATTATGATATCACCATTCTTTATCACCCGAGCAAGGCAAACGTGGTAGCAGATGCTTTGAGCAGGAAGGCGGAGAGTATGGGTAGCTTGGCTTATATTGCAGTAGAGGAGAGACCTCTAGCCTTAGACATTCAGTCCTTGGATAATCGCCTGGTGAGGTTAGACCTTTCAGAGCCTCGTCGAGTTCTTGCACATGTGGTTGCTCAGCCTTCCTTATTGGGGGAGATTAAGGCTCGAAAGTATGATGATCCGTGTTTGGCTGAGCTACGAGAGACAGTGATTCAGGGCAGGGCAGGGCCAAGGAGATTATTATTGGCGAGGATGGTGTTCTGAGATTCAGGGCCGCTTATGTGTTCCTAAGGTTGATGGCCTGAGGGAGAGGATTCTAGAGGAGGCACACAGTTCTCGGTATTCTGTTCATCCTGGTGCTACGAAGATGTATCGTGATTTGAAGCAGCATTACTGGTGGAGGTGAATGAATAAGGACAACTTGGAGTATGTGGCCAGGTGTCTTAATTGCCAGCAGGTGAAGTATGAGCACCAGAGGCCAGGAGGCCTACTTCAGCAGATGCCCATTCCTGAGTGGAAATGGGAGCGCATCACTATGGATTTCGTGGTTGGGTTGCCCCGAACTTTGCGGAAGGTTGACGCGGTTTGGGTCATTGTGAATAGATTGACCAAATAGGCGCATTTCATTCCAGTAGCTACTACTTATACTTCTGAGAGGTTGGCCCAGATCTACATTCAGGAGATAGTCCGGTTGCATGGTGTGCCGGTGTCCATTATATCAGATCGAGGTCCTCAGTTCACTTCGCACTTCTGGAGAGCATTACATAGTGAGATGGGTACCCAGATAGATCTCAGCACAACATTTCATTCTCAGACTAATGGTTAGTCAGAGCATACAGTTCAGATATTGGAGGACATGCTCAGGGCATGTGTGATTGAATTCAGAGGTCAGTGGGACCAGTTCTTGCCTTTGGCCGAGTTTGCTTACAATAATAGTTACCTGTCCAGCATTGAGATGGCCCTATTTGAGGCTTTGTATGGTCGGCAATGTCGTTCTCCTATCGGGTGGTTTGAGCTTGGCGGGGCTAAGTTATATGGCATTGACCTGGTGAAGGATGCTTTGGAGAAAGTGAAGTTGATCCAGGAGAGGCTCTACACAGATTAGTCCAGACAGAAAATTTACGCGGATCAGAGGGCGCGTGATGTATCATTTATGGAGGGAGATAGGGTCCTGTTGAATGTCTCGCCTATGAAGGGTATTATGAGGTTTGGGAAGAAGGGAAAGCTGAGCCCGAGGTTTATAGGTCCCTTAGAAGTGTTAAGGCGAGTTGGGGAGGTTGCTTATGAGCTGGCCTTACCTCCCAGTTTATCAGGAGTTCATCCAGTTTTTCATGTATCCATGCTCCGGAAGTACCACGCCGATTTCTCTCACGTGGTTGATTTCAGCACTATTCAGTTGGATGAGAGGTTGTGCTACGAGGAGCAGCCAATTGCTATTATTGATAGACAAGACCGCCAGTTGAGGTCCAAGAGAGTTTCTGCCATAAAGGTCCAGTGGAGGGGCCAACCAGTCGAGAAGGCGACTTGGGAGTCCGAGGAGGACATGCGGAGCAGATATCCACACTCATTCAGCACTCCAAGTATGATTCTTGACCCGTTAGAGGATGAACGTTTGTTTAAGAGGTGGAGAATGTAACGACCCGACCGGTCGTTCTGCGTTATCGGACCCCGTTCCCCTAAATGAAACTTCCCATAGCGGCTTATTATGATTTATGACTTGCGGGGATTGGTGGTCCGGGATTCGGAGGTATTTAGAGTGCTATAGGAACATTTGGTTCCTTAAGGTTGGCCTTTAAGGCCAAGTTTGACTTCGGTCAACATTTTTAGTAAACGACCTCGGAATCGAGTTTCAACGATTTCGGTAGCTTCGTATAATGATTCCGGACCTGGGCGTATGTTCGGAATGGGTTTCTGATGACCAGGGAGCGTTTCGACGCCCAATATTGAAATAAGAGTTCCTTAAGTTCCTATTATGGTTTGGGACGTGTTTTTTGCGATATCGAGGTCCGAACGGAATTCCGAGACTGAGAATAGTTCCATTATGTCATTTATGACTTGCCTGCAAAATTTGGTGTCATTCCGAGTAGTATAGGTTGCTTTGGTGCGTTGTTAGCGAAGTCTAGAAAACTTAAAGTTCCTAAGTTTGGTTCTAGGAGTTTTGAGGTGTGATTTTGAGTTTTAGCGTGGTTTCGGGTGTTCCGAAGGCTCGAGCGAGTCTGTATTATTATTTGGGACTCGTTGGTATATTTGGACGGGGGCTCGGGTGGGCCCAGGTGCCACCCGGACACCACACGAGGCCAAAAACTAGCTGTATTAGCTGCTGGTGCACCTGTTATGGTGTGACCGCAGGTGCGGTTGCCCAGTCGCAGGTGCGGCCGCTCCTGCGGTCCCAGCCTCGTAGGTGCGACCCCCAGTGGTCAGGCCAATTCTCGCAGGTGCGGAAACGCTGTTCAGACATTGTGTTTTTATACACGGGAATCAACTCATTTCCCTGATCTTCTTCTTCTTCCTTGGGGCGATTTCCACTATTTTAGATGGGCAAACGACCTGGTTATTGGAGTTTCGAGTCCTCGGGTGTAGAGTTCGAAGTTTCGGGCGCGTTCTTGGTCCGGGGAGTAGCTTCGACACGAGGTGAGTCTCCTTTCTAATCTTGTAAGGGGGAATTGTCCCCATAGGTGATTATAAACAATTGCATGTCCTTAATTGCGGGGGCTACGCACACACGAAGTGACGAGAGTCCGTGCGTAACTACTACTATGTTATGTTGGGTAGTTCTATCATTCACGAGCATGCTTATATGTGCCTTACATGTATTCCTAAACGTATCTTGAATTGCTTATTATCCTTGATTTGGTATGAGAATATTAGGAAGCTGCTTCTCCTGACGATCCTCGGCGGCACCTTGGAGTTTTCTTTTGCTTATTTCTCGTCTATTCCTTTCAGATAGTGGGATTGTATATTATGTTTTGTATATTTTGTTAGTATGCCCGTAGGACTTGTGACACTAGTTCCTGGCACACACGTAGTTGTTATTTTGGTTTACAGCCCTGTATATATATACATATTGGCTCATTCCTTATCATGACTGTTTTGATTAAAATCGGCTAATTTTCCTTGTCAAATCATGTTTTAACTTTTAAAAACTGAGTATATTTTAAAGTGTTTAAACTAATAAGAAGGAACCTTTAGTAAATTGAGAGTCGGCTTGCCTGACCCCGCTGTTGGGCACTATCACGACCTCAGTTAGGATTTTGGGTCGTGACATCTCGTCACTTTGTACGTACGTAGCCCCCACAATTATCACACATAGCATTTAAAACACCTACGGGGACAATTCCCTCTTACGAGGTTGGAAAGGAGACTCACCTCGCGTCGCACCTACTCCCCGGGTCAAGAATGCTCCTGAAACTCCGAACTCGTCGCCCAAAGGACTCGAAGCTAACCAAACGTTACGTAAATTTATCAAATTATATTCAAATCATGGAATTCTCCTATTATTTAGTCAAATTCATCATTCTTGAAGAAATCCCAAAATATAACCCCGGGTCTGCATGCTCGGATTCCGAAAATCTCGAAGGAAACACTCACCCATAACTTAAGGATCGTTAATATATGATTTTTGTATGAATTCATAGCCAATGCACGGGTAATTTTCTAAATTTTCGAAAGCCCTAGGTTACTACCCAAATTCTTAATTTTCACTATTAGGTAGTTAATTTAACTAGTATTTCATGCATTAAACTAATACTAGGGTGGAATTTACTTACCTTTAGTAACTAGGTCGTTTTCCCCTCTTGAATGCTAAAAATCACCCCAAGGAAGAAGAAGAAGATGAGGAAAAATGAATTAATCCCACTATAAAAACACACTGCCCAGTGGTTTCCTCTATGCAAATGCAGCCTGGGCAGTGCGTTCGCGATGCCTTAAATGACCAGGCCCACATGGGCCTTCTACGCGAACGCGGAGGGAGCCCTGCGAACGCACAGAGTAAGGGGTAGCTGGGCTGGCCCAATGGCCCAACTCTATGCGAACGGGGGGGGGGGGGGGGGGGGGGGGGGGGGGGGGGGGAGGTGTGCGAACGAACTGGCTCAGGAGCCCAACCCATCGCGATCGCGGTGCCTTTAGTTTGAATGCACAGGGCTTTCACCACCCCTGCCCAGTTCCTTCTTCGCGAACGCGGTAACTCCTCCGCGAACGCAGAGAAGGAAATTAGACTTGGAATGTTTGGTGTTTTGAAATTAGCTCCGAGGGGTCCGAAACTCACCCGAGCCCCTCGGGACCCCATCCAAAGGCACTGACAATATGTATTCATGATACGGACTTGCTCGAATTTTCGGAACGTGAAAAACAACAATGAAACTAAGAATCCGACCCCAAAACCAAATTGAATCAAACTTTGAACTTTAAGTTCTAGAATTCCCTAACAATGCCCCGAACCGACCTATACTACTCGGAATGACACCAAATTTTGCAGGCAAGTCATAAATGACATAACAGAACTATTCCCGGTCTCGAAATTCCGTTCGGATCTCGATAACACAAAAACACGTCCTAAACCACAATATTAACTTAAGGAAATTCTTATTTCGATATTGGGTGCCAAAACGCTCCCAGGTCATCCAAAACCCATTCCGAACATACGCCCAAGTCTGAAATCATCATACGAAGCTACCGAAACCGTCAAAACTCGATTCCAATGTCGTTTGCTCAAAATATTGACCGAAGTCAAACTTGGCCTTAAAGGCCAACCTGAAGGAACCAAGTGTTCCAATATTGCTCTAAACATTTCTGAATCCCGGACCACCCGCCCCCGCAAGTCATAAATCAAAATAAGCGCTATGGGAAGTTTCATTTAGGGGAACGGGGTCCGATAATGCAAAACAATCGGTCGGGTCGTTACATTCTCCACCTCTTAAATAAACGTTCATCCTCAAACGGGTCTAGAATCATACCTGAAATGCTGAATAAGTGCGGATATCTGCTCCGCATGTCCTCCTCGGACTCCCAGGTCGCTTCCTCGACTGGTTGGCCCCTCCACTGGACCTTCACTGCAGATACTCTCTTGGACCTCAACTGGCGATCCTGTCTATCAATAATAGCAACTGACTCCTCCTTGTAGCCCAACCTCTTATCCAACTGAATAGTGCTGAAATCAACCACGTGAGAGAAGTCGGCGTGGTACCTTCGGAGCATGGATACATGAAAGACCGGATGAACTCCGGATAAACTGGGAGGTAAGGCTATCTCATAACAAACCTCCCCAACTCGCCTCAACACCTCGAAGGGACCCATAAAACTCGAGCTCAACTTACCCTTCTTCCCAAACCTCAATACCCTTCATCGGCGAGACCTTCAACAGATCCTTGTCTCCCTCCATAAATGATACATCACACGCCCTCTGATCCGCGTAACTCTTCTGTCTGGGCTGTGCTGTGCGGATCCTCTCCTGAATCAACTTCACCCTCTCCAAAGCATCCCTCACCAGGTCGGTACCATATAACTTAGTCTCGCCAGGCTCAAACCACCCGATAGGGGAATGGCATCACCGACCATACAAAGCCTAAAATAGAGCCATCTCGATGCTGGACTGATAACTATTATTGTAAGCAAACTCGGACAACGGCAAGAACTGGTCCCACTGACCTCCGAAGTCATTCACGCATGCCCTGAGCATGTCCTCCAATATCTGAACTGCACGCTCCGAGTGGCCATCAGTCTGAGGGTGAAATGCTGTGCTGAGATCTATCTGGGTGCCCATCTCACTATGCAATGCTCTCCAGAAATGCGAGGTGAACTGAGGACCTCGATCTGATATAATGGACACAGGCACACCGTGCAACCGGACTATCTGCCGAATGTAGATCTGGGCTAACATCTCAAAAGTATATGTAGTAGCTACATGAATGAAATGTGCCGATTTGGTCAATCTATCCACAATGACCCAAACCGCGTCAACCTTCCGCAAAGTCCGAGGCAACCCAACCACGAAGTCCATAGTGATGCGCTCCCATTTTCACTCAGGAATGGGCAAGTAGGCCTCCTAGCCTATGGTGCTCATACTTCACCTGCTGGAAATTAAGACACCTAGTCACATACTCCACAATGTCCCTCTTCATCCGCCTCCACTAGTAATGCTGCTTCAAATTACGATACATCTTTGTAGCACTAGAATGAACAGAATACCGAGAACTATGTGCCTCCTCTAGAATCCTCTCCCTCAGGCCATCAACATTAGGAACACATAAATGGCCCTGAAGTCTCAGAACACCATCCTCGCCAATGGAAACCTCCTTGGCACCACCCCGTACCACTGTCTCCTAAAGCTCTGCTAAGCACGAATCATCGAACTGCCGGGCCTTAATCTCCCCAAATAACGAAGACTGAGCAACCACATGTGCTAAAACTCGACGAGGCTCTAAAAGATCTAATCTCACCAGGTGATTGGCGAAGGACTGAATGTCGAAGGCTAGAGGTCTCTCCTCTACTGCAATATAAGCCAAGATACCCATACTCTCCGACTTCCTACTCAAAGCATCTGCTACCACATTAGTCTTGCGCGGATGATAAAGAATGGTGATATCATAATCCTTCAAAAACTTAAGCCATCTGCGCTACCTCGGATTAAGATCTCTCTTCTTGAACAAGTGCTGCAAGCTGCGGTGGTTTGTATAAACCTCACAGGACACCCTATATAAGTAGTGCCTCTAAATCTTAAGAGCATGAACAATCGCCGCCAACTTTAAATCGTGCACAGGATAATTCTTCTCATGAACCTTTAGCTGGCGCGAAGCATAAGCAATAACTCTCCCTTCCTGCATCAACACACTTCCTAAGTCAACACGTGAAGCGTCGCAATACACTGTATACAACCCCGAACCGGAAGGCAAAACCAGAACTGGTGCTGAGGTCAATGCTGCCTTGAGCTTCTGAAATCTCGCCTCACACTCTTCAGACCATCGAAATGGGGCATTATTATGAGTCAATCTAGTCAATGGAGCTGCAATAGAAGAGAACCCCTCCACAAATCGGCGATAATAGCCTGCTAGGCCCAAAAGCTCCTGATCTCTGTAGCTGAAGTAGGACGCGACCAACTCTGAACTGCCTCGATCTTCTGAGGATCAACCTTGATACCCTCCCCGGATACCACATGCCCCAGGAATGCTACGGAATCCAACCAGAACTCACACTTGGAGAACTTAGCATATAACTTCTGTTCCCGCAAGGTCTGGAGCACAACTCTCAAATGCTGCTCGTGCTCCCCCAAGCTACGTGAGTAAATCAACATGTCATAAATAAAGACAATAAAAAAGGAATCAATGTACGGCCTGGACACCCTATTCATCAAGTCCATGAATGATCCTGGGGCATTAGTCAAGTCAAAGGACATCACCAGGAACTCATAGTGGCCATATCTCGTACGAAAAGAAGTCTTCAGAACATCTGAGGCCTGAATCTTCAACTGATGATATCCCGATCTCAAATCAATCTTAGAAAACAGACGAGCACCCTACAACTGGTCAAAAAAATCATCGATGTGCGACAAAGGATACTTGTTCTTAATGGTGACCTTGTTCAACTGGAGGTAATCAATACACATCCACATGGGCCCATCCTTCTTCTTCACGAATAGAACTGGAGCACCCCACGACGATACACTCGGTCTGATGAACCCCTTAGCTAACAATTCCTTAAGCTGCTCCTTCAACTCCTTCGGATCCATACGGTACGGAGGAATAGATATAGGCTGGGTGCCTGGAGCTAAATCAATGCCGAAATCAATATCACGATCCGGAGGCATGCCTGGAAGGTCTGAAGGAAATACATCAGCAAACTCTCAAACTACTGGCACTGGATCAATCATTGGAGACTCGGCGGTGGTGTCCCGTACATAAGCAAGATAGGCCAGACAACCCTTCTCGACTATCTGTCGAGCCTTCAGGAATGAAAAAACCCGGCTGGCTGCACTAACTGAGGAACCTCTCCACTCCAGCCTAGGTGACTCGGGCATGGCTAAAGTAACTGTCTTAGCATGGCAATCTAGCACGGCATGATAAGGAGATAACCAATCCATGCCTAGAATAACCTTAAAATCAACCATGTCGAGCAATAAAAGGTTCGCTTTGGTCTCGAACCCACAGAAGGTGATCACACAAGACCGATAGATCCGGTCTGCCACCACAGAATCGCCCACATGAGTGGACACATATATAGGAGAACCCAAGGACTCGTGAGGAGCATCCAGAAAATGAGCAAATAATGCTGAAACATATGAATAGGTGGATCCTGGATAAAATATAATGAAGCCTCTCTACCACATACTGAGATAATACCTGTGATCACGGCGTCTGAGGCCACTGCATCTGATCTGGCCGGAATGGCATAGAATCTAGCTGGAGTACCGGAAGACTGAGCTCCACTAAAGTGAAAAAGAGCTGCCTGACCTCCCCCTGACTGGCCTCCACCTCTAGGACGACCCCTGCCAACCTGTCCTGCACCTTTAGGTGGCCGGACTGCTGGTGCCAGACCCATCGGCTGATAACACTACTGTACGACCTTGCCCCGAAACCTAGGACTATTCTTCCTCATATGAACTGGTTCTCTACACTCGTAACAACACCTAGGTACCATAGTCTGCTGCTACAAAGAAGAACCCTGAATGGCCGGAGGGCGATGTGCGCCCTCTGGCATAGCACTGAAGTAGGGGTCGGAGGATCTCGGATGACTGGGATAACCACTGGGTGAACTCTGAATGGCTAAAGGACGGTAGGAACGCTCTGTATGGCGCTGAAATGAGGCCTCGCTGGAACACCCCGGGGAGGTGGTGGAGGTGCTGAATATGAAGGCCTGCTGGGCTGACTACTGCTAAAATGACCTCTGCCCTAGTTGGTGTACCTCTGAAATCTCCGGAGAATCTATCCCTCTTTTCTCGCTGCCCCTGGTCCCTACTCCTCAACTGATACCCCTCGATTCTGGGAGCAATCTCTACCACGAGCTGATAAGGAGTACCCATCTCCACCTCTCGGACCATGGTGACCCTAATACCTGGATGCAACCCAGCCAAAAATTTCCGCACCCTCTCTGAATAAGTAGGTAGTATCATGAGTGCATGGTGAGACAACTTTGAAAATCTGGCCTCATAATCTGTCACTGACATCTGTCCCTGCTCTAGACGCTCAAACTGATACCGCATCTCTTCCTTCTCAGAGGGTGGGATATATCTATCCGGAAACATCTGCGTGAACTGCTCCCAAGTGATAGGAGGAGAATCTACTGGCCTGCTGAGAATATAAGACTGCCACCACCTACGAGCTCTGCCCTCCAACTGGAAGGTAGTGAAATCCACTCCATGGGACTCTATTATCCTCATGTCCTACAGTCTGTCCCTACACCTGTCCACAAAATCCTGGGCATCCTCGCCTTTCTCACCCTCCAAGAATAGAGGGTGAAATCGAGTCCTTCTATCCAATAACTTCTGCGGATCGCAGTCCGCAGCTGGTCTGGGCTCAGGTGCTGCTGCAACAGGCTGGACCCCACCCACGGGCAGTGTACCTGGGGAAGGATGTAATGCTGCTGTCTGGCTTGCAGCCTAGGCAGTAGGGGTCTGGACTCCCCCTCCCGCCTGAGAAGTGGTAGGATCTGCTGGAAATAAACCAGCTTGGGACATAGTGTCCATAAATTTCATCATACGGCCCATGACCGCCTGGAAGCCTGGCGCCATCATGAAGTCTACTGGAGCAGGATCTGGTGGAGGCACCTCGTCCTACTCCTCTATGATAGGGTCCTCCGGTGGTGGAACCGGAATAGCTCTAGGATGCCCTCGTCCCCTACTTCGGGCCGGTTCCCTCCCCCGGCCTTTGCCGCGGCCTCGGACAACAGGGGTAGCTGTGAGACCCCATATGTTTTTTTTTTCTCTCTTCTCTTACATAATATACGTAATGTGGTTATATAAGGTATATATGATTGGGTATAGAACATTTAGAGAATAAGACTGAAAATGTGTGGTAATATCAAGGAACAAAACTTAAGCTTTAGGTCAAAGGAATCCCTTAAACAAAGGTTCGTGGTTAAAGAAATGACTCGGGTAGCATCCCGCGCGTTCGGAAGGTTTAAGTTAACTTGCACCTGTGGGATAAGACTAAGAGTGTCTAATATGCTAAGAATAATGTGTTATGAGGTATTATAATATCACACTGGTCACATGTTAATTTTTGGAGTCAAGCAAGTTGCGAAATAAAGGTCGGCAAAAGTTATCGTAAATTTCTCTAATAAATTTTCTAAACTTTGGGTCAAATGTATCAGATTATTTCTCCCAATATATAAATATTTATGGGACCCACAACCTACCGAATCGAAGGTCAACGAGTCTAGTTCTCAACTAAAAACACCTCACATCAAACCGACGTCGAAGTAAGAAGTTATGACTGTTTTACCACGGACTGTCCGAGCTGAAACCGGGTCGCGAACCGGGTCGGGTCAAACAAGTAGTATAAGTCGGAAAATCCGACTTTTAAGACCCCAAAACATTTCATCTTCGTCCCAAAACAGTGAGCAAGCTGAAGAGAAGGTTCCATGGTGTTCTTGAGTGATTAAGGTGCATTTTTAACGATTTCTATCGTTAAAGTTTGCCCCCGTGCCTAGAAACGCAATCTCTACGCTTTGCAATCGTTTTCCCCTTCTATTAGCTGTGTTTGGAGCTATTTTTGGAAGATAGGAATTTTTTGTTCTTGCTGGTTCTTCAAGATTTATACTTTGTTTTCCTAGGTAATCATCTTCGAACTCTTTTATGATCGTTTTTACAAAGTTCTACGGACGTTTCGTCAAGTTAGGGTCATATGGAAAATCTGCCGATTTAAACTCAATTATGAACTGTTTATAGGTGCGTATAAGCTGCATATATATAGTTTTTGCAAACCTTAGGACGTAAGGAACAACGTTTGTGAAGGAACTACCGGCATTCAGATGTTCGTTGGATAGGTATGTTAAGGCTAAGCTCCGTCTTTCCTTTTAGCACGAATTCTGGGAAATTCCTAAGATGCCAAATGTGGTATTTTACTATTCTATTGCTAGGAAGACCTTCTGAGAAAGGCATTGGGATCGTAGCTGAAGTATTTTCATGATGCTGTTAGGTTGATATTCCACACATTCAGTAAAATAGGGTATTCGACATCTATATATGTCATTTTGTCGGCTTTCTTAACTATGTGTCCATATATATGAATTCTTATTCGTATTTGGGTTGTGTGACTTAAAAATAAAGGCATTTAGTATTTGCGATTAGTAATTCTTCCTTGTTAAAGTGTATTTTAAAATATCCAAAGTGATACGTCGATTTCCAAAAATCTCAAATATAATTTTTATGTTTAAACTACTAAAACACTTGATTTTTTTTGAAATACTTTCTTTTACTAATTATCAAGAAATCAGGTATAAGGACTAAGTGAACCACCTTAAACTTTTTATGAACATCTTCAGAGTTAAGTTATCTTTCTAAAAGTCGAGTTAAGTTTTCAAGCTTATTCAAAAAACATATGAGGTTCACCGAGACATTTGTATGCGATACGAAGGTGATTATGAGATTATGAGAACAAGAGTACCAATGAGCCAAGATTGGCTAAGTTCTTGTTATGGCCTATTATGTGCATTCAAAGTTCATATCATACTTGGCATATTATGCATGGACTTCGAGCTATAATCGGAGGTAAGGGGCCTATTTGCCCGAAAGACTATATATATTGTACAGATGGCCACAGGTTGGCAATATGATACCGGTTAGCTACCGGGAGAGACCGCCATTGCTAGCATTTGGTTGGGTATGTCATGCATTTGCATCAATATATATGTATTCACGACATACGATTACACGAGCATACCATGCATATTTGATTACTATGAGGTCGGATGTCGGCCATGGAGGTTATCAGAGTTTCAGTGTCAGTTGGTATCTCTATTACCCTTTTTACATCAACTATGTATGATTCTACTTTCTGCCTTACATACCAGTACATTTTTATTTGTAACGATGTCCCGTTGCCTAGGGACACTACATTTTTGATTCGTGCGTTCAGGTCCAGGTAGGGACTCCGATCGACCCCTCCGTTAGGATTTCGGGGTTCAGCTGTGAGTTCGTAAGCTCCACCTCTTCCTTGGGCTTCCATAGGATGGTTACTTTTGTTGTATAGTTTGGGTATAGTCGGGGCCTTGTCCCGACAACTCTTATGACACTCTTAGAGGCTATTGTGGACACAGTATTCTGGGTTTCTTTTTGCAGCTTTCAGTCTCCAGCCCATAGGCTTGGCATGTATATATATGTGTGTAGGCATGTATGTCTTCAGTCGCGGCATCATCAACCAGCTACTACTTTATTATTTTGGATTGTCTACCTTTGTTTATATGGCTTATTGTTATTCAGGTCATGACCTTAACGGTCTAGGCTTAGTATTTCAGATTGTTGTGCTGCCCGATCTCTTGGGCCCCCAGTTTAGTTAGCTAGTATGTTTAGTGGCTAACTCGATAGAATACAGTATCGAGTGCCAGTCATGCCTCCCCTAGTTTGNTCTAACTCAATCGAATACAGTATCGAGTGCCAGTCGTGCCTCCCCTAGTTTGGGGCGTGACAGTAGCGGCCCTTCCCGGGTATGGAACATCAGATGCACGCGTCCTCACCATCTGTGAGAGAATAGAAGAATGAGTTTAGTAAATCATAGACTGCATGATAGAATAAGAACAAAGAGAGATTTCCTAACACCCTATAGCCTCTTGAAGATAAGTACAGACGTTTCCGTACCGATCCACAAGACTCTACTGGGTTTGCCCATGACTCGTGAGACTTACGTGAACCTAGTGCTCTGATACCATGTTGTCACGACCCAAAATCCTAACTTAGGCCGTGATGGCGCCCAACAGCGGGTTCAGGCAAGACAACACTCAATTTACTAAGGGTTCATTCTTATTAGATTAAACATTTCAACATATACTCAGTTTTTAAAACTTAAGACATAAATCGACTAGGATAATTAGCCAGTTTTTAATCAAAAGTGGTCATGAGGAGGTGTGAGCTAATATATATACAGACCTGTAATCCATAATAACTATCACGTGTGTGCCAGGAACTAGTGTCACATGTCCTACGGACATACTAACAGAATATACAAAAGATATAATATACAGTCCCACTGTCTGAAAGAAATATACGGGAAATAAGCAAATAAAACTTCATGGTGCTGCCAGAGATCGCCAGGAGAAAGCAGCTTACCGTGAAGTCAGGTCCGTCTAAAATCAGAATCAAGCTCCGGTCTGACAACCAGGCGCACCAGCCTCAGTACCTATACAATTAAGTACAGAAGCGTAGCGTGAGTACATAAATATATATGTACCCAGTGAGTATCCCGCCTAACCTCGAACAAGTAGTGACGAGAGGTCGACTTGAAACTCACTAAGGTCCAACAATATAATTTAACAGAATATGATGAAAACAATAGGCATGTAAGGCAGTGAAGCAGCAAATATATATAAGGCACTGAAATCCAAGGAAGTACTGGAAATAAATAGACAATTACTATTTCACCTTCCCCAAAATATTTGTCAAATCAATGTCCATGAGTTTAGTAACAAATAAATCATGCGCATACAGGATAAAGACAACCGGCCTGAGCCATAAGATAGTCGTGTCCGTGCACTGCCGAGGGTCGAACGACCCGAACCATAAGTGCACTTTACCATAACGTACTCACATCTATGCACTGTCGAGGATCGAACGGCCCGAACCATACGTGCATCTTTGCCACAAAGTAATCATCTCTATGCAGTGCCGAGGATCGAACCGCCCGAACCATAAGTGCATCTTCCAATCCGTCGTGGCGTACATCCCGTTCCCACAAGAGTGGGGGAAATCACACTCCGCTCGCGGAATGTAAATTGCGAAGCGGTCACATGCACACACAATATTCCTTTTTAAATTACTTTTCAGTAAACAATTCCTTACAAATTTTCTCATATTCCATGATCTCAGGGAAATAATCCGCATGTAATATTTAATTTATTAATCATATGTTTCATTTCAAGTAAAACACAAGGCATGATGTGGACTTTACTACCCGGACATAATAATAATAGCCGCTACGTAGGGACTCTCGTCACTTTGTACGTACATAGCCCCCACAATTATCACACATAGCATTTAAAACACCTACGGGGACAATTCCCTCTTACGAGGTTAGAAAGGAGACTCACCTCGCGTCGCACCTACTCTCCGGGTCAAGCATGCACCCGAAACTTCGAACTCGTCACCCAAAGGACTCGAAGCTAACCAAACGTTACGTAAATACATATTTATACTCAAATCATGGAATTCTCCTATTATTTAGTCAAATTCATCATTCTTGAAGAAATCCCAAAATCCAACCCCGGGTCGGCATGCTCGGATTCCGAAAATTCTCGAAGGAAACACTCACCCATAACCTAAGGATCATTAATATATGATTTTTGTATGAATTCATAGCCAATTCACGGGTAATTTTCTAAATTTTTGAAAGCCCTAGGTTACTACCCAAATTCTTAATTTTCACTAATTAGGTAGTTAATTTAACTAGTAATTCATGCATTAAACTAATACTGGGGTGGAATTTACTTACCTTCAATAACTAGGTCGTTTGCCTCTCTTGAATGCTAAAAATCACCCCAGGGAAGAAGAAGAAGATGAGGAAAAATGAATTAATCCCGCTATAAAAACACACTGCCCAGGAGTTTCCTCTATGCGGACGCAGCCTGGGCAGTGCGTTCGCGATGCCTTAAATGACCAGGCCCACATGGGCCTTCTATGCGAACGCGGAGGGAGCCCTGCGAACGCACAAGGTAAGGGGTAGCTGGGCTGGACCAATGGCCGGACTCTATGCGAACGCTGGGGAGGTGTGTAAACGCACTGGGTCAGGATCCCAACCCATCGCGATCGCTGTGCCTTTAGTACGAACGAACAAGGCTTTCACCACCCCTGCCCAATTCCTTCTTCGCGAACGCGGTAACCCCTCCGCGAACGCGAAGAAGAAAACCAGACCTGGAATTTCTGGTGTTTTGAAATTAGCTCCGAGGGGTCTGAAACTCACCCGAGCCCCTCGGGACCCCGTCCAAAAGCATTGGAAAGTCTGTATTCATGATACAGACTCGCTCAAATTTTTGGAACGTGAAAAACAATAACGAAACTTTGAAAAACAATAACGAAACTAAGGATCCGACCCCAAAACCAAATTGAATCAAACTTTGAACTTCAAGTTCTAGAATTCGCTAACAATGCGCCGAACCGACCTATACTACTCGGAATGACACCAAATTTTGCAGGCAATTCATAAATGACATAAAGGAACTATTCCTGGTCTCGGAATTATGTTCGGACCTCGATAACGCAAAAACACGTCCCAAACCACAATATTAACTTAAGGAAATTCTTATTTCGATATTGGGCGCCGAAACGCTCCCGAGTCATCTAAAACCCATTCCGAACATACGCCCAAGTCTAAAATCATCATACAAAGCTACCGAAACCGTCAAAACTCGATTCCGAGGTCGTTTGCTCAAAATGTTGACCGAAGTCAAACTTGGACTTAAAGGCCAACCTAAAGGAACCAAGTGTTCCAATATTAATCGAAACATTTTTGAATCCCGGAACACCCGCCCCCACAAGTCATAAATCACAATAAGCCACTATGGGAAGTTTCATTTAGGGGAACGGGGTCCGATAACGCAAAACGACCGGTCGGGTTGTTACATCTTGCTTCTTGTTATAACTTCTGGTGTCTTTTCTGAGTTAGAAAGATCCCTATTTATAGTTGTAGGAGGGAAGAGTTATGATAAGAACAAACTCTTTCTGACCAATTAGATTGAAGAGTGACAAGACCGCATTTGATTGGCCAAAATATGTCACTTGCACACGTGGCACGATTTCATTGGCCTTTTAATGTGACTTGGCATGCCTTGTCATTTTTACATGTGGCATGATCCTATTGGCTCTTCCGTTTGACTTGGTGTGCCACATCATTTGAAACGTGGCACCAAACTGGGCCTCTAGGAAGATGGTATATTGGGCCAAATGAAGTGGGCTCAACACTTGCCAATTAAATGGGGTAGCCCAATGGATTAAGACTTATTTATTTAACCCATATATATTGGACTTATATATATATAGTTTCATTATATTAGCCCATAATATTTATTTGGACCAATAAAACCCAAATTATTTTATGAATTTAATTTTAGTAATATGCCTACAAATTCCCCTACTTCATGACTTGTGAATAGGCAACCTTTGTTACTAGGCTTGAAGTATCATGCAACATCAACTTCCAATATCACGTCAACTTTGAACTCCAAAACATATATAGCTTGAGACTATTGTGTCAGTCACATTTAATTGCAAATATGGATAACTGACCTCACATAGTTTGTATTTAAACTTTAATATTGCCACAAACTCTCACTTTTGAATGATTAAAAAAAAAAATTCTTTCCAGCCTTACTATATTTAATCGATAAAGAAGCTCAAATGCAAAAACCACGTATGATATATTCTTTTGTTATTTGACATTTGGCTTAACTTTAGGCCAATTCTTTGCTTTAGAATGGAATTCCATTGCCATCAAATTCCAATTGGAATCAAATTATGGCAAACAAAAGGTAGCAGCAATCCTACATCGGAAATTTGTCCTCCGCCTGTAGCCGTATCCTTCCAGGAGATCAATTGTATTATCTGCCTCCCACATCGGTATTTACTTTTTCCACAGCTACCTTTTGACATCTATAAATATCATACCTCCTTCATTGCATTAGTACCAATTTCAATACCAATTTGAGCGTTTGCAAAGTGCTTTGAGTTTACTTTTGACGACTTAGTGGCATTGACGCGAAGGTAATTTTTTTCTTGTGTTTTTCTTCATTTTTTATTCTTTGTTGTCTCTTTTTTTTTAGAAGTAACTTCGTCAAACTACGAAGTCCTTTATAAGTTCGAGACAAAGGCCTTTAAAAGTTTGTGATGAAGATTTTTAAAATTTGCGGCAAAGACCCATAAAAGTTCGCGATGAAGACCTTTAAAATTTACGGTGAAGCTCATAAAAGTCCGTGATGAAGACCTTTAAAATTTACGGCGGAAAAACATAAAATTTCGTGCAAAGATCCTTAAAAGCTCGTGGTCGAGATCTCTAAAAATTCACGGTGAAAACTTTTAAAAGTTCGCAGTGAAGACCTTTAAAATTCGCGGCGAAGATCCATAAAAGTTCGCGTAAAGATCCTTAAAAGCTCGTGATCAAATTCTCTAAAAGTGCACGGTGAAGACCTTTAAAAGTTCGCGCGAAGACCTTTAAAATTTACGGTGAAGCCCCATAAAAGTTCACGTAAAGATCCTTAAAAGCTCGTGGTCAAGATCTCTAAAAGTTCACAGTGAAGGCCTTTAAAAGTTCGTGGTGAAGACCTTTAAAATTCATGGTGAAGATTCATAAAAGTTTGTGGTAGAAATCTTTAAAAGTAGGCAGTGAGGAATCTTTAAAGTTTGCCACGTGTACCTTCAAAAAGTTCAAAACAAGCACCTTTAAAAGTTCGAAACATACACCTTTTAAAAATTTGGAATGAAAGCCTTAAAAACTTCAAATGCCTTTAATAGTTCGAGACGAACAACTGCAATGAAAACCTTTTTTTTAAAAACGCCTTCAGAATTGTCCCCGACAACATTTTATAACCAACTTTATATTGCACCATGCTGACAATTTCAGATTTGCGCGATTTTACCAAAACTTTTATATCTTGATATAGGAATGTCGAAATCATGAACCGCTTAATTTTATGGATAATAGACTTCGAGATCTAGGACATATCCAAAATTCTGAATCAAACAATTTGAGAATCGTTCCATATATTATTTTGGGTCTAACTTTAGATTCTGACACGTTGAAAGTTTCAGATTCGCGCGACTTCACCAAAACCTTTATATCTTGATGTAGGAATGTCAGAATCACGAACCGCTTGATTTTTTGAAAACTTAACTTACATATATATAACATATCTAAAATTCAAAACTTAATGCCCCAAGGATAGTTTCAGATAATGGTTCGAAATCAATATTAAATTCTGACGCGGCGACGATTTCAGATTTGCACAACTTCTCCAAAACTTTTGTATCTTGATGTGGAAATGTTGAAATCATGAACCATTTGATCCATTGGAAAATTAATTCCAAATCTATAATGTATCCAAAATTCAAATTTTAATTCCTTAAGGATAGTTTCAGATAATATTTTGAAGTCAACTTTGGTTCCTGATATGCCGACAATTCCAAATTAGCGCGACTTCACCAAAATATTTATATCTTGGTGTGGAAGCCTTGAGATCGTAAGATCTTTTTAATTGTAAAAAATTGAAATTCAAAAGCTTCATTCTCACCAAATATCTTGGGCCCAAGTCTCACTGAATTTGAAATGTCATGAAGGCAGACCAAAATAACTTGAAGGTTTGGCGAACGTGAAGGCATAACGGATCCCCCGAATTCAATGCAAATTATTGGTAACCTCCAAAAAGATATTAATCCTTTCATTGAGGACACCTATTTACCATAGCGACTTGCCCCCTTTAAATCAAATGGGATACACAGTTTACCAGGAGAATGGTATCCCAACTCGATTTTCAAATACTGATTGAATGAATTACATTCCATCATACTTCATTTAGACAACGATTGGGGAATTATGTATCTTTTGAACTTATGTGACTGAACTCAGAATGAAACTCTAAGCTGCCTACGTACCTCGGTGAAAAGGATCAAGTCATACCGTAGTTCAGATGGGTATTTTTTAATTTTTTTTATGTCCTAACTTTTGCCTAGGCCGCCTTTTACGAGGTATTCAACCTAGAGGACTTTTTTCTTTTTTTGTTTTTTTGTGGTCCTTACACAGTTTAGACTCATGCGGGCCAGGAGAGTAGCAACATGCAGTTTAGGCTCATGCGTCAAGGAGCATGGCACATCAAGGATAATACTTCTTCAAAAACTTGCCATTGATAGGGCCGATTCTCATGCCATCTTCATCAACCAACTTGTAAGCCCCACTTGAATAAGCTTCTTGCACGACATACGGCCCATCCCATTTTGAAGTGAACTTCCCTACAAGTTTATGAGAAGTAATAATGGGTCTTCTTATGGCAAGGAATTTATCTCCTACTTGAAAGGACCTCGGGCGAACTCTTTTATTGAAGGCGCGAGATAATCGAGCTTGATAACGTTCAAGACTCTGTTGAGCTTCCAAACTCTTCTCATCAAGAGCCTCTAACTCTGCTAATCGAGGTCGAGAATTTTCTTCATCAGTGATCTCTTCTTGAATAGCTAGTCGTAATGAAGGTATTTTACGCTCAAGTGGCAAGACGACTTCGACTCCATAAACGAGTAAATAAGGAGTCACTTGTGTTGGCGTACGGTGGGTCATCCTAAATTCCCATAGAGCTTCTTCCATACGGTCATTCAAATCTCGTTTGGATTTGGAGACGACTTTATTTAGCAAGTTGCATAGAGTTTTTTGAATGCTTCAGCTAGACCATTGGCGGTAACGTTGTTCATCGAAGAGTTACGTTGCTTGAACCCAAAGAGATCACAAACCTTGTTCATCAACCTCGAATGACTTTCCATTATCTATTATTATGTAACAAGGAATGCCAAAGCGATAGATTATGTTTACTCGGATGAAACTTGCGACATTTTCCTTCTTTACCTCCTTAAGAGCAACAACTTCAGCCCATTTTGAGAAATAGTCATTTGCAGCCAAGACGTATAGGTGCCCACCAGAGGACTTTGGAAGTGTTCCAACAACATCTAATCCCCAAGCTTC
Organism: Nicotiana paniculata; assembly: GCA_005239505.1. Classification (NCBI taxonomy): domain Eukaryota; kingdom Viridiplantae; phylum Streptophyta; class Magnoliopsida; order Solanales; family Solanaceae; genus Nicotiana; species Nicotiana paniculata. Next base: position 26,587 of record ML338832.1, read on the forward strand.
AAACGTCCAGGATGTAACAGTCGGGTGCAACACTTCAAGAGGTTGATGAATAAAATTCGCATAGAATTGACAAGCCTTGAATCTTCGAGCATAGTCTAAGCAATCTTTTACCATCGTTGGCCAATAATATCCCATCCTTTTTATATGGAAGTGGAGCTTTGGTCCAGACTGGTGCAACCCACATACCCCAGAATTTTCCTCTTGCAAAGCTTGGAGTGCTTCTTCTTCCCCTAAGCATCACAAGAGGACTCCCTCGAACGACCTTCTGTATAGAGTATCTTTGTAGTAAAGGAAGCAAGGTGCATGACGACGGATTTCAGTCCTTCTCCTTGGATTTTCTGGAAGTATCCCATAGAATAAGTAGTCGATAATGGGTTGTCGCCATTCTTCTTTCTCAACTTCAGAAACAGCGACAAGATGCTTGAGTTCATTTTCTTCACCTTTAGCCTCATTTGGAAGCGGTACTATCCATTTTTGGCAGACAGTAACTTGCGCTTGATCAGGCAGGGTTAATGATGAATCTAGGGCAGCTAAAGCATCAGCCTTCTTATTTTCTTTCCTTGGCACATGCTGAATAGTCACATCACCGAGCCACTCAATTATTTTTTTGCGTAATGATGATATGGGCCATAGTTTAGGCTTCTTGACCTCGTAACTACCTAGAAGCTGATTGAACACTAACTGAGAGTCACCAAAGACTTGCAATTGCAACCGCTTCATTTAGACAGCCATTTCAAGCCCAAGTATTAGTGCTTGATACTCAGCAACGTTGTTAGAGCAGAGTTGCATCAACGTAAAAGAGTAGGGTAGAACTTCACCTTGAGAAGTGAAAAATACTATGCCAACACCAGCTCCTCCGCGATGTGCAACACCATCAAAGTACAGCTTCCATGGAGGCTGAACTTCAATGACCATGGTGTCCTCATCAGGTAGTTCGTCAGTTAGCTCCCAATCATCAGGTATAGGAAACTTCACCTTGAGAAGTGACAAATACTATGTCAACACCAGCTCCTCCGTGATGTGCAACACCATCAAACTACATCTTCCATGGAGGTTGAACTTCAATGACCATGGTGTCCTCATCAGGTAGTTCGTCAGTTAGCTCCCAATCATCAGGTATAGCGTGATCTGCCAAGAAGTCCCCTAACTTTTGTCCTTTTATAGCCTTTTGTGGGATGTACACGATTTCAACTGTTGAAACTGGAGCTACCACCTTGCTAGTCGATCGCTAAGGACTGAGATCACGAACTTGATGGGATTTGCTCTAGAAACCAAACGAACGGCATGAGCTTGAAAGTAATGCTTCAACTTTTGGATTGAGAAGACTAGTGCCAGACATAAATTTTCAATTTGCGAATAATTCAGCTCATTTGGTGTCATCATCCTGCTCAAGTTGTAAAGGGAGTTTTCTTTCCCTTCACTATTTTCTCGGGTCAACAGTGCTCCAATAGACCTTTCTTGTGCTGAAATGTATAGTATCAGCGGATTTCCAAGTATAGGGGCTGCCAAAACCAGAGGCTTCATCAAGTAGGATTTAATGCTCTCAAAGGCATTGTTACACACTTGTTCCCATTTGAAAGGGACACATTTCTTCATAAGGAGGCTGAATGGTTGGCACCTCCCAGCTTGGTTTGAGATGAATATCCTAAGGTATGATAGTCCTTGCAGACTTTTCAATTCATGAATATTGCGGTGCTCAGGCATTTTCAAGATTGCATCTACTTTAGCTTGATCTATTTCAATCCCTTGATGTCGGACAATGAAACCCAGAAACTTTTCGGAGGTAACTCCAAAGGCGCATTTTAATGGATTCATCCTAAGTTGGTATCTTCGGAGAAACTCAAACACCATTCTCAGGTATTTCAAGTGGTCGCTTTTCTTTCTTGAATTCACCACCAAGTCATCAACATAGAATTCGACATTCTTATGGAGAAGGTCGTCAAAGATATTCTTCATAGCTCTTTGATAAGTAGCACCGTCGTTCTTCAATCCAAAAGACATTACCTTGTAGCAATAAATACCCTTGGGGGTACGGAATTTAGTAAGATCTTCATCTTTTGGTTTGGTTATAGCCTGATGAACCGTCCATAAATGACATTGCCTCGTACCTAGTAGTAGCATCGATCATCAGTTCTGGAATGGGAAGAGGGAACTCATCTTTCGGATACACATTGTTAAGATCCCTAAAGTCAACGCACACTCGAATCTGGCCATTTTTCTTCCTTAACAATGCTTGAAACCCATGTTGGGTATTTAACTTCACAAATAAAGCCAGCTTCGATGAGTTTGTTAACTTCAGTTTCAATCAGGGGAACCAAGTTCGGCCTAAAATGCCTTTGAGCTTATTTAACAGGGTGAGCACCATTTTTGACTGCGAGGTGATGGATTTCTACTTGCGGGTCCAAGCCAGGCATCTCTTTCTAAATCCAAGAAAATACGTCCCTGAACTCCTTGAGTAACTCAATATAAGTTCTCTCTTTATCAGCTTCTGGTAAAGCACTTAGGTAGGTGGGTCTTGGTTATTCATCGGTGCCAAGGTTAACTTCTTTTAAGACATCAACTGTCATCTTCACTCCTTCTTCAAGTTCAAGTGGAGCATCTTTCACATCTTCATCTTCTTGAGGGTCCCCATCGTTGAAGGTTATGTGATAACATGGTGAAATATTCTCCAACTCTGCATCATCCTCCATTGAAGATGGAACACCGTTCTTGCCTTGTATAGTGACATGATACGAAGAACCCACACTTTCTTCGTTGTCATCACATTCTTTAGTGCATACTACAGTGTATGGCTTCACTTTAAGTACTTCATTACAAGAAAACATAACTTTTGTTTGTCGCCTCTTTCTAGAAGGAGCCAAACTTTGGAAATCTTTAGAGATCTTCTGGATTTTGGGCAGAGCGGGTGTTCTTGTATTTCGATAATTTCTCTGGAACTTATTCCCCTTCTTTAATGGACCCAATCTCTCAAATACAAGAGTTCTCATAGTTGATTTTCCAAGTCTGTCAAAGACGGAAGGCCTGTTAGAAGCGACAGATTCGTCTTCTACAGTGATATAATTGCTACTCGCCCTACTTATTGAGATACGCACTGGTGACAGTTGCTTGTATCCCAAACCTTCACGTGGTTGCCTCATTGCAGCTTCTGATGGGAGCTTCCCTAACTTTGATGGCTCATCGAGATTGTATCCAGCTTTTGCAAATAGCTTGTAAGTGTTAGGATCAAAACCTTCATCTGTCCGCTTTGTAGGTATGCGACATTCTGCAAACAATTTTGGGCTACAGACCATGCAAACGGCTTCGAGGACAACTTTACTGCCTCAATTCATTTTACCGGAAGATTTAACTCCTTTAGCGTGTTGGTTTGGGGATTAGATAATTCGCCCTCGTCTTTCTTCATTTTAGGGACATATTGGAGCTTAGGACTTACTTTCTTGCCATAAGATGCAATATCCCCTCTATGAGTTTTATTCACGTTGGGTTGTACCTCCTCAGTAATGGCTTTGGCTTTACCAATAGTCACCTCAGCTCTTTTGGTTATGGGCTCGTCATTCTTGATTTTCATGCCATCATCAACTTTTAGCTCCTTCACAATGCGGTTCTTCAAGTAGAACTTTGCATCGGCGAAGTGTGACTCTGCCTCGGTGAATGGCTCATCATCAGCAACTATCTTCTTCTCGACCTCACCCTCGTAGTATTTTAAACATTGATGGTAGGTAGATGGAACTACTTTATTCTCATGTATCCAAGGCCTTCCAAGCAAAACATTGTATGAAGTCTTCGCGTCGATCACATGAAGCCATGCACTTGATTGCATATCTTCAATAGTGATTCCCAGCCTGATCGCGCCTATTGCTATTTTCCCCCCTTGGTTGAATCCTTGGATCATCACACGACTTTCTGAGAGTTCGTTCATGGGAATACCAAGTTCTTTCACAGTGCAAATTGACAAAATGTTCACCGAGGATTCTCCATCAACGAAAATTCGATTTACCCTTTCATCACGCATATAGCCAACCAGGTACAATGGGCGGTTATGAGGAGTGTCACCTAGCAGAAGATCGTCATTTGTGAACGTGACTTTTTCCTCACAAGCATTAACTTCTTGAGGAGTGGACTCGATAAGCTTTTCCAAAGATAGTGCCAATGGTAGGTCATCACTCTTTTCTTTCCCTTCGTCAGCATGGCAACAAGAGGCATCAATACTCCCATGGGAAATCTTCGTGCGAAACCAACTTGGTAAAAATTACTCCAAGGTCACCGGATGTCGTGGCTTTTGAGGGTGATGCACCTCTACTTTCGCTTTATTTTCATGCCTAACTGGATTCCATCTCCTCGACCTTTTCACCATTATTTTCCTTGTTGGTTGTTCCATTAATCTCCTTTTGTGGCACCTACGACGAGTCACCAACGTCCAACCTTCATCGTCCTCAGGTTGACCGTCTTCCACTTTGTATTTCTCCAGTAATTATTCATCTTTACTTTCTTTAAAACTACATAATTTTTTTGGGTTGAATGAGCCAAATGTGATAGAGATTTGGTTTGAGCTTGCTTTCTCATCTTCAAGCACGATCTTCTTTTCACGAGCCAAGTCCATAACTTTGTCCTTGAAGACAAAGAATTTCTCCAGAGGGTGGCTCACAAGTCAATGATATTTGCAGTAATTTGGGTCATCAATTTTCCTTGCTTCATTTGGTCGCTTCATCTCCGGAAGCTCAATGAGATTTAACTCGAGGAGTTCTTCAAAAATAGCTGGCACATCAGAATCCAGAAATGGTACTCTTTCTCTTGCATTTCTTTTAGAATTAACTTTCCACTTGGCTTATCTTGAAACGAAGTGGATTTCGTACTCTGATTTTTGCTCACCTTCGTCGTGAACTTCATAGGTGATGTGTTGACATTCATAGCTTCTTTGTTTTCAGATCTTGGTACAAACTTGCTCCATTTTATGACTTCTTGCTTGTCGTTCACTTTGCGAGGTTCATAGATGGGCAGCCTTTCATTTTCAACAGAGGCCATGCTCAATTCCATGTCATGGGAACGAGTTGCAAGTTCTTAAAATGTGCTAGGCTTGATACCTTGCAAGATGTAGCGCAATACCCAATGCATACCTTGGATGCACATCTCTATGCCAGAAGCTTCACTAAGTCTGTCTTTACAGTTGAGGCTTGCATTCCTCCAACGATTAATAAAGTCGATAACTGGTTCACTCTTCCATTGATGAGTACTTGTGAGTCCTATCATACTCACAGTACATCTCGTTCTATAAAAGCGATTGAGGAATTCTTGCTCTAGTTGATCCAAACTATCAGCAGATCCAGCCTCGAGGTCTGTGTACCAATCAAAAGCATTTCCTTTTAATGAGCGAACAAACTGTTTGACGAGGTAATCTCCATAAGTCCCGGCATTGTTGCATGTCTCAACGAAGTGTGCCACATGTTGCTTTGGATTGCCTTTGCCATCAAACTGTTGAAATTTCGGAGGTTGATATCCAGTAGGCATCTTCAACATATCGATCCTTTAAGTGTACGGCTTTGCGTAGGTAAAGGAGGACTTGGAAGCAACTTCATATTTGTTTTTTATAGTTCCTTCGATGAACTCCTTCAGTTGATCGATTGGAATCATACCTTTCGAAGAGACTGGATTTCCTTAGTGGATGCAACTTGTCGTGGGGGAGGATCAATCTCTTGAACTTCTGGGAGTTTGCCAGGTGCATGGGTGGATTCTTCTTCCATCAAGATCCCCACCCTATCTGTTAGCTTGTTGATTCTAGCATCTTGATTTTGCATGCACTTGGTCAAGACAGCGATTGCTTCCGTCAATTTTGCCAACTACTCCTTCACAGATGAAGTGTTTGTCACCATGGCTTGCATGATTGTCGTGGACGATGGAGAGTAGCATGGATTTTCACGCAGATTGATCCTTGATTCGCTCACGCTATGTGGTGTAGGATCCATCACTTGAAGCGTCATCGTCTTCCTTCATAGTAGAGTTCTTGGATCTGGAGAGGTCAAGCAGAGCAAGAGTTTTCTTGATCTTTTCAGCAACATCACTTCCTCCTTTGGGTGCATTTGTGGAAGATCTCGATCCTTTTGAGGATGAAGATCCGAAAATAAGGGGTAGATGCGGGCAACACTTGGGGTGCTTCTTGTCCTGAAGAGCTTTCTTTGCTCCTCGTAACTGGTCCAAAGCTTCCAAAGGTAACATTGAGGATGCTTTCCACATCAGCATAGAACCTGGAATTAGCAGCGTTGGCGGAAGTTGAACTGGAGTTGATTTTCTTGGAAGCCATTTCGTTGTTCTTGAAATTTGGTAACTGAGGAGATGAGAGGTAGATATTGTCCCACTGGGCGTGCCAGAATTTGTAGACGATAAATTGCGTCGAGAAAATAAAATCAAGACTGTAAAATATCGCAACAATCATAGTATTTTATTCCAAATATTATGAGTGTACAATCTCTATGAATCCTCTGATACTACTTTTCAACGGTAAATAAAAAGAGCTTTTGAGCTTAATCTTTGAATTTTATTTTATTTAATCCAAGTGTTTGAAGCTTGATCTTGATCTTGAAGTACTTTTAATCCAAGGGCTTGCAGCTTTTTCTTGAATCTTCGTCTTGATCTTTTAATCCTTAGAACACTTGAATGCTTGTAGCTTTTAGAGAAATCCGCAACGTTTGATCCACGAGCTCCCTCTTGCTTCTTGTTATAACTTCTGGTGTCTTTTTTCAGTTATGAAGACCCCTATTTATAGTTGTAGGAGGGAAGAGTTATGATAAGAACAAACTCTTTCCGACCAATCAGACTGAAGTGTGACATGACCACATTTGATTGGCCAAAACATGTCATTTGCACACGTGACACGATTTCATTGGCCTTTTAATGTGACTTGGCAAGCCTTGTCATTTTGACACGTGGCATGATCCTATTGGCTCTTCTATTTGACTTGGCGTGCCACGTCATTTGAGACATGGCACCAAAATGGGCCTCTAGGAAGATGGCATATTGGGCCTAATGAAGTGGGCTCAACACTTGCCAATTAAATGGGCTAGCCTAATGGATTAAGACTTATTTATTTAACCCATATATATTGGACTTATACATATAATTTCATTATATTAGCCCATAATATTTATTTCTACCAATAAAACCCAAATTATATTATGAATTTAATTTTAGTAAAATTCATATGCCTATAATTTCAATTACCTAATGTTTTTCATCACTTTTAAATAAAAAACTAAGAATTTTCATGGTAAAAATTGAGGGTTTGGGTAGAATTAGGGAATTTTGTAAAAATCGAATCTTTACCTCGAATTGAGGTCGGATATTGAAACTAATTGTATATTCGGATTCGTGGGTGAATGGGTAAACGTAATTTGATCCGAACCCCGAGTTTGGACCAAGCGGGCCCGGGGTCGGGTTTTAACCTTTTTTTGAGAAAACTTAGGAAAAATTATAATTTTCAGTAAAGTTAGTTTCTTTAGCATTAATTAATGATATTAAGTTAATTATGGTTAGATTCGAGTGTATTGGAGGTGAATTCAAGAGGAAAAGCTATAATTGAACAGTGAGTGGCCTGCGAAGTTGAGATAAGTGCTTGGTTTAACCTTGACTTGAGGAAATAGGAATCCCCAACTAAATTGTTATTTGAAACTGCATGTGAGTGGTGTATAGGTGAGGTGACGAGTATCTATGCACCACCAAATTTTCTACTTAAATGATCCCCTCCCCGTTTCTAATTTAATTTCTCGGGTTATAATTGTTTCATGTCCATTATTGTTTATATGATTACTTGGCTTGTTAATTAATTGTTAAGTCTGGTTGCAATTATTTTTGGAAAAGTATTAGTGTATTTCTTGGTTTATAGAGAGCTCCTCGCGTAAAGAAGAGGGAAATGCTACTAGGTATGCTCTGAGTATATATATGCTTCTCTTAGTCTACCATAATCTGGTTAGATTAATATGGTACTTGATCCCGTTGAGTAATTTAGGATCTTAAAATTGTGAATTGAAAGAGCCGTACTGATTCCATAGTCCATATTCTTGATATACTTATAAAGCAAATAGTCATTCACGTTTTCACATTTGTTACATGCATTTTGTAGTTCGCTGGAGATTGTGATTGCATATTGTCTTGTAGTTAACCATGTTTTACATGGATTTGTAATTATAGTAAATCTATTCTCATTTTTGCTACAATGTTTACGTCTATATAAAGTTTGAGTGAGTTGACATTGTTTTACGATATTCCATTTTTGTGATAATATTGATGAGTTTATGAGAAGTACATTTTTCTGTTTACAATTGTTGATATAAATGTGTTGTGAAAGCTTGGTCTAAATTATGAAAGTTTTTGATAAATATACAAATATATATGACTGTGATAAGTGTGGATAGGGAAAATATATATGACTGTGATAAGGATGGACAGGAAAATATATATATATGACTATGATAAGGATGGACAGGGAAATTTATATATATGACTGTGATAAGGGTGGACAAGGGAAATATATATATGACTGTGATAAGGGTGGACATGAGAAATATATATAACTGTGATAAGGGTGGACAAGGGAAATATATATGACTTCGATAAGGGCGGATAGGGAAAAAATAAATATATGACTGTGATAAGGGAGGATATTTGTGTTTTACTGAATTTCAATGATATTTTACTGGTTCTGAAACTCAAGGATTTGAGGCTTACAAATTCGAAAAGAATTTACTTTTTACTCTATTATCTTTCGTATTCCGTACTTACTGCTATTTTGAAAGTCATAGCCTTGGAAATTCTTCTGGAAATTTGTGTGAGATTTTGGTGACAGCTGAGGCCTGGAATAGGCGACTGAGTCATTTTATTTATTGTTTCAGTTTATATTTTCTTGTTTGTGTTATATATATATATATATTGTCACAGGTTAAGATATGATTACCCCGCCTTAGCCTCGTCACTACTTCGTCTAGGTTAGGCTCGACACGTACTCAATACATGGGGTCGGTTGTATACTACACCCTGCACACTTTTGTACAGATCTAGGTATCGGCAAGCAGTAGAGATTTTTAGTAGCAACCATCCATTATCCGGAGACACAAGGTATATCTGTTGGCGTTCACAGATCCCGAGACTCTTCTCTTAGTTCGTAGAGACTGTTTTATATTTTCTCAAAATAGTTATATTATTTCTTTCAGCCCATTATTTGTAGTATTCTTTAGTAGTTCGTGAATTGTGACACCAGACCCTGGGTAGTCTTAGAGTCATTTCTATAATTAGTTCGTGGCTAGATTTATTTAGTTGTTTATCATTTTATAATTGGAGTTATTCATTGGAAACCATTAGATTAAGTTACTTTAAATTTATTTTATTATGTCTAAAGGGATAATTAAAGGAAAATATCTAATCGAACTCTAACATTGGCTTGCCTAGCAAATGTGATGTTAGGCGCCATCATGATCTCTAAGGTTGAGAATTTGGGTCGTGAAAAGTTGCTATCAGAGCACTAGGTTGCTTAGGTCTCACAATTTACTAACAAACTTGGTAGAGTCTAAAGGATCGGTACGTAGACGACTGTACTTATCTCTCAGAGGCTATGAAGTTAGGAAAAATTTCACTTCTATTCTACTCTATCGTGCGAATTTATTCTACCATTGATGATTGAACTTGTCTATTCTCGCCCTCTCACAAATATCGACAACGCGCAAAGAATCTACAATCGGACAGGAGATGAAGCCCCAATGACAGATACGATTAGGGGAAGAGACAGAGCTCAGTCTAGGCAAAAGAGTTATGCCGATCATAAGGTTCGTGATGTGGCATTCATGGTTGGAGAGAGGGTATTGCTTCGTGTGTCGCCCATGAAGGGTGTTATGAGGTTTGGAAAGAAGGGTAAGTTGAGCCCTAGGTATATCAGGCCGTTTGAGATTCTTGATAGAGTGGAGAAGATGGCTTATAGACTTGCGTTTCCTCCAGGGTTATCCTTAGTTCATCCGGTATTCCACTTGTCTATGCTCCGAAAATATCATGATGACCCGTCCCACGTGTTAGATTTTAGCTCTGTCCAGTTGGACTAAGGCTTGACTTATGAGGAGGAGCCGGTAGCTGTTCTAGACCAGCAGGTTCGTCAGTTGAGGTCTAAGTGTTTTCCTTCAGTTCGCGTGCAATGGAAAGGTCAGCCCATTGAGGCAGCGACTTGGGAGTACGAGTTGGACATGCAGAGTAGATATCCACATTTTTTTGCAATTTAGGTAATTTTCTATGTCCGTTAGAGGACGAACGTTTGTTTTAGAGGTGGAGATTGTGATGACCCAAGGGGTCATTTTATGAATTAAGACTCCGTTCTAGGCTTATTAGACATAAAAAAACTAATTTTAATTACCTCAATTTGCGTGCGCAGTCCGAGCGTGAAAATGGAAAGCTTTTATGTGAAAATATAAAAAATAATAATTTTTAGAATTAAAATTTGGTTTTAGTTGACTTGAGTCAACATTTTTAGTAAACGGACCCGGATCTGTGTTTCGACGATCTCGCGAGGTCCACAGTAAAATATGGGACTTGGGCATATGCCCGAAAATGAATTCCGAGGTCCCAAGCCTTAGAAATCAATTGTTGAAAGAAATTATTTTGCTGAATTATTAATGAAATAAAGAAAAGAATTAATGTTTGAAATCATTGGTATCGGGATCGTATTTTGGTTCCAGAGCCCAATATAGATTTTTATAGTATTTGAATACTAACTGTGAAGTTTGGTGAGAATCAGAGTTTATTTGACGTGATACGGACGTCCGATTGAGAAATAGTGAAATTGAAGTGTTCTTGAAAAAAGTGATGAGTTTTGAGGTTTAATTCATAATTTTACATGCTATTTTCATGATTTGATCGCACGAGCAAGTCCGTATGATGTTTTTAAACTTGAGTTCATGTTTGGTTTAGAGCCCCCAGGGCTCGGGTGAGTTTCAAATATGTTTGGGTTGTGTTGAGATCGTTCTTTCTTATGCTTCGACGTCGTTTCTTCAAGCATGAATTATATCATATTGAACAAATGAGCTTCTATTTCTATTTCTAATGAAGTATTAGATCCGTATCGTAATTACGGACCCGTGGCAAAAAGAATCGTTGAATTTGGACATCGTATGAGGATTTTATGGTCATTTTACTAAGGTTGCCAGATTTTTCAGATTAATTACGAAATTGGCACTGACAGCGTATTTAAAAATCTGAACTATTTGCAAATATTAAAATCTACATATCTCATTCATTATAAGGTAAAATTGAGTGATCAAAAGCCTAACTTGACCAGAATTTCACAAGAAATCCATTGGAGACATAAAAATTGAGTTTCGGGATTGTTTGATACGAGAAACGAGGCAGAATAGCTGGCAGAAAAATATATAAAACTAGGGTTTGTTCATTCGGTCATATTTTGAGTTGGGGAGCTCGGATTTGGGCGATTTTCACCATAGGAATTGGCGTAAGTATTCTCTACTTTTTTTTGGTTATATTTCTTTAGACAATAAATTGCGTCGAGAAAATAAAATCAAGACCGTAAAATATCGCAACAATCGTAGTATTTTATTTCAAATATTATGAGTGTACAATCTCTAAGAATCTTCTGATTCTACTTTTCAACGGTAAATAAAAAGAGCTTTTGAGCTTAATCTTTGAATTTTATTTTATTTTAATCCAAGTGTTTGAAGCGTGATCTTGATCTTGACGTACTTTTAATCCAAGGGCTTGCAGCTTGTTCTTGAATCTTCGTCTTGATCTTTTAATCGTTAGAAAACTTGAATGCTTGTAACTTTTAGAGATATCTGTAACGTTTGATACTAGAGCTCCCTCTTTCTTCTTGTTATTACTTCTGGTGTTTTACGATATATATATATATATATATTCCTGCTGGTTCCATTTTTGTGATAATATTGATGAGTTTATGAGAAGTACAGTTCTCTGTTTACAATTGTTGAGATAAAAGTGTTGTGAAAGGCTTTGTCTGAATTGTGAAAGTTTTTGATAAATATACAAATATATATGACTTTGATAAGGGTGGATAGGTGAAATATAAATGACTATGATAAGGGTGGACATGGAAATATATATATATATATATATATATATATATATATATATATATATATATATATATATATATATATATATATATATATATATATATATATATATATATATATGACTGTGATAAGGGTGGACAAGAAAATTTATATATATGACTGTGATAAGGATGGACAGGAGAAATATATATATGACTGTGATAAGGGTGGACAGAAAAAATATATATGACTGTGATAAGAGTTGACAAGGGAAATATATATGACTGCGATAAGGGTGGACAGGAAAAAAATAAATATATGACTGTGATAAGGGAGGATACTTGTGTTTTACTGAATTTCAATGATATTTAGTGGTTCTGAAACTCAAGGATTTGAAGCTTACAAATTTGAAAAGAATTTACTGTTTTACTCTATTATCTTTCATATTTCGTACTTACGGCTACTTTGAAATTCATAACCTTGGAAATTCTTTTGGAAATTTGTGTGAGATTTTGATGACAGCTGAGGCCTGGAATAGGCGACTGAGTCATTTTATTTATTGTTTCAGCTTATATTTTCTTGTTTGTGTAGAATTATATATATATATATATATATATATATATATATATATATATATATATAT
>ML338832.1:39311-107691 GCA_005239505.1 Nicotiana paniculata
CCCGCCTTAGCCTCGTCACTATTTCGTCGAGGTTAGGCTCGGCACTTACTCCGTACATGGGGTCGGTTGTACTGATACTACACTCTGCACACTTTTGTGCAGATCCAGGAACCGGCCAGCAGTAGAGATTTTTAGTAGCAGCCATCCATTATCCAGAGACACGAGGTATATCTAACGGCGTTTGCAGATCCCGAGAGTCTTCTCTTAGTTCGTAGAGACTGTTTTATATTTTCTCAAAACAATTGTATTATTTCTTTCAGCCCATTATTTGTAGTATTCTTTAGTAGTTCGTGAATTGTGACACCATACCTTGGGGTAGTCTTAGAGTTATTTCTATAATCAGTTCGTGGCTCGGTTTATTTAGTTGTTTATCATTTTATAATTGGAGTTATTCATTGGAAATCATTAGATTAAGTTACTTTAAATTTATTTTATTATGTCTAAAGGGATAATTAAAAAAAAAAAGCTAATCGAACTCTAACATTGACTTGCCTAGCAAGTCTGATGTTAGGCGCCATCACGATCTCTAAGGTTGAAAATTTGGATCGTGACAAAAGCATAAATAAAGCAATCAATTACAGAGAAAAAGAATGATAGTTTGGAATACCTTTATATATATCCTCAAAAGAGTTTGAACCATCTTGAACATGCAAAAGGCAACCTTCATGAGGAATTAAAATATACAATTCACCCTCTAATAATGAATCTTTTGGTAGATAAAGAAATGTATAAATTATCCGAGATATTTTAATTTATAGAGTTCTGTAATATACCAACCTTAAATTACCTTTCAAGAATTTCATTTCTAGTATAATGATAAACATTTGAATATTAGTGGCCTTTATTCTCCTTTTCATTTCCTCAAAAGAGAAATAGATAGAGAAATATCAAAGGTAATTTAATGCACCCAACAAGTTTGAAGAAATTAATGATAAAGTGAGAACATGCTTCACAAAGAAAAAAGCAAATATACAATTTGGTGCACAAACATCAACATATAAAAAATATCGAAAAAGAAATTCTCAAAACAAACTCTAGATTTCATCCAAAAAATATCTCAAAATTAGAGTAAAAAAAGGAAGCATTTTGAACCAAATCAATCAGACATAATGTACCGAGAGAATGTATTGCAAGAAAATATAATAGTTTGACATATAACAGGATTGGTGAATCAATTGAATTCAAGAATTCTAGATTAGTCCACTCTCTTAAAGGAGGTGCATCTAATTGGGTTATATGCATCAATGTTTTATGCATCTATCCATTAGGAGATATAGATATTTTAAGCGTAATATTTTCAACAATTAATATTGATAAATTTTTCCCCTGATTTCGTAACATCAAAATGCAGAATATGTATTTTAGTGAGTGTAGAAGAAATAAAGATGAGAGATAACCACAAAATTCATGTAATAGATAAACCTGCTTCAAGTTATCTCTGTCGTGCAACCTTGAATTTCACAAAAATCCTTTTAAAGGAAACAAATGCAACTATAACATTTAAGCAAAAGTCCAAAATAACAAAATTTTAAAATGAAAAAGTGACAGTATCGGTCAGAACGTCAACCTTACCCTTCGTTAGGCTTCTATATTGTGCAGCCAATACTTAGAGCCATCATACATGACTATTCTATTGCACATATACAAGTTATCCTTTAACATGTAAAATTGTTAAAGTCAAAATGGCTACTCAAAAGAGTAAAGAGAAACTGCATAATACATATGTTGAGGATTTATACACAGGAACTTCTTTATTGTTTGTTTTTTTAGTTCAGATTGAACTAGGAATTAGGATACTCCAACGAATCATACCATTTCCACTAATTATGCTCATCTATATAGAGTGTTATTACGATAGTGCATTAATAACAATGTCACAGAATGGCTATCTTTTAATTCAGCTCTATTCGCTCATTGTTGCATTTAAGGCGATTTATTTTTTGTACGACGACACCAAAGGGTCATCTTGTATTTTAGAATTCAATTCTGCGCTCGTTAGCCTTAAAAATCTCATTTTTACCTTTCTTGATTTGTGTGCACAGTCCAGACGTGTTTCCAGAAAACTTTTATGTGAAAAACTGAAGAAATAATGGTTTTTGGCCTTAAAAATAATTTTTAGTTGACTTCGGTCAACGTTTTAAGTAAATAGACCCGGACCTGTATTTTAACGGTCCCAGTGAGTCCGTAGTAAAATATGGGACCTGGACGTATGCCCGAAATCGAATTCTGAGGTCCCTAGCTCGAGATATGAATTTTTGACTAAAATTGAAAGAATGAAAAGTTATGATTTTAATGAATTTGCTTAATGTTTGATCTTGTTGGTATCGGACCAGTATTTTTGTTCCGGAGTCCGGTACAGGTCCGTTATGATATTTATACTTTATCTGTGAAATTTGGTGAGAAACAAAACCAATTTGACATGATTCGGACCTTTAGTTGAGAAAATAGTAATTTTAAAGTGTTCTTGAGAAATTCATAGGTTTTGGTGCTAAATTCGAAGTTCTAGGTGTTATTTTGGTGATTTGATCGCACGAGCAAGTCCGTATAATATTTTTAAACTTATGTGCATGATTGGTTTGAAGCCCCGAGGGTTCGAGTGAGTTTCAGATAGGCCACGAGTAGTTTGAGACTTAGAAAATCTGATGTTTCTGTTGTTTATGGTGTGCTGCCACTTTGTGCTCCGCGAAGACACTCTCGCGATCGCGAAGGGGAATGGGACTGGGGCTGGGGTTGGGGAGGAATTTCTTCTACGCGAACGCGGAGACTGGGCTGCAAATGAGAGGCGATGGGGCTTTACCCTTCGCGAAAGCGACCATCCCAACGCGAACGCGAAGTGTTAAGGACCTGGGGGAGGGGTCAGTCAAACCTTCTACACGAACGCGAAGGCCAGGGGGCATAGCCTTCGTGAATGCGAGGAGGTATTCGTGAACGCGTAGGCCTTTGGGCAGCTGTGCTTTGCGATCGCGGCAGGTCTCTCGCGAACGCGATGAAGACCTGTCCAGTGATTTTCAAAACAGAACAAAAACACGACTTTGTCCCAAATTTCATTTTTCATCACTAGAACTTGACCTAGGGTGATTTTTGAAGAGGGATTTCAACACCAAATCATAGATTTGCACTTCTTAACTCGTTTTCTTCAATTTTCATTATCACTCATTGAAATCCTAGTCCTAAATCTTGTTCTTTAAGGGTAGAAATTAAGGGTTTTGAGAGAATTGGGAATTTTATAAATTTTGGGATTTAGACCTTGATTTGAGGTCAGATTCCGGAACTAATTATATTTTCGGGCTCGAGGATGAATGGGTGAACGAATTTTGGTCCGAACTTCGAGTTTTGATCAAGTGGGCCCGGGGTCAGTTTTTGACTTTTTGGGAGAAAATTTGGGAATTCTATAATTTTGTATTGAAATTGATTTCTTCCGCAATAATTGATGTTATTAAGATAATTATGACTAGATACGAGTGGGTTGGAGGTGAATTCTATAGGAAAAGCGGTACTTGAGTAGTGAGTGGCCTACAGATCGAGGTAAGTGTCGGGTCTAATTTTGGCTTGAGGGATTAGGTATTAATTGACTGCTTGCTACATGTTTGGTCATTGAGTACAATATATAGGTGAGGTGACGAGCACCTATGTGTTGATTTCGAGTCATAGCATGCTGATCACGCCCAACTATGCCTTATAAAAAGGATAAAGCGGTCGCTGCAAATATAATCCGATTTAAGTCCGGAGTCGAATCCGTAGGGAACTAACCTATTTACTAAAACTATTATTAATGCTAATAACAAGCTCAGACAATTTTCGGATGCAACATTTTTATCAATAAACAGTGGAATTTATTTAGCTAAAGTAAAATAATAATAAAACTAATAATAATCAAGAATAAAGATGAATTCAAGGGTAGAAAAATCTAGGTTATTGATTTTCCCAATTCCCGGATTAATTCTTAACTCTTTAGCTATAATCTCTCCATAATAATCTATGAGGATTATGATTTATGGGCTACCGTAATCATCTATCGATCAATTACGATAATTTACTAAAAACATTCTTTCGAACTACTCTAGCAAACAATTTATGCAACTCAGAATTATCCCACCAAAGCTTCGTTATTTCTAAACCCACTTTTAAATTCAAGTAATTAATCTCTTCAAATACCCAAAAGTGGTGTTGTTCAACAACAATCTAACCAAGTATTCTTTCTCAAGCAACACAAGGCAATTAGACACGATTAATCAAGGGCCCATTCAATTAATCACAATACAAAACGTAGTTGAAGAATCATAGAACAAACACAACTCAATTATATCAGAATAGAGTTAAGAACTTCATCCAACAATTGGTTCCATCAACTCTAGACTGAATGTTAGCTACTCATACTAAAACAAAACAAATCAATAATATGGTTCATGATTCACAATTAATGGTAAAAAGAAGAAGAAAGAAAAACTCTAAATATGCCTTGATCTCCTCTCACTTGTTCTTGCCTCCAATTGAGTCTAAAACAAGCTTAAAATTGACTTTTGGCAGAGTTTTGGGTTCTTATAGGGTTAGGTTCATTGCCCAGGTATTTACACTTTAGCCCCTGATGTTCTTCGCTGCTAAACCTCTGACCGCGGTCGCGGTCTCAACCGCGGAGTCGACCGCGGTCGTTCACAACCTTTCTATTTTATGCCGCGTTCCATCGCACCCAGGTCCGCGATGGAACGCGGTCGCGGACCTAGCTTTCATCATTTTCTTTTCCTTTTCTTGCTCTTTTTCATCTGGCTATCATTGATTGGCCTTGTATGTACATAATTGACTCCAAAATGCTCTTCATATTCCTCGTAGCTCGGAGTGGCTCCTGCAAAACATAAAAATCTCAGTTAGAGCGTTTTGTTATCTTTTATCATTTAAACATCAATAAAGTATGGTTAATTTAGAGTATAAATTGCGTCTACATTGCATAATATAGGCTACTATCAACACCCCACACTTAAACCGTTGCTCGTCCTCAAACAACAAAACCACATTCTATAGGCCTAACTTCACCGGGAAACTACATTAGCGTAACATCCACACCGCAAGAGTGGACTCTTTCTCTAGCCGCGCAATGTCCCTAACCGGATCACTTACTCTAAGTCATAGGTCGAGACTTACCTACCTTTCATGAGTCAAGTGCCTACTCACCACAAAAGAGACTTATGTCATAATCAACACAATTCGCACACACTGAGGACTTCAAATAAACAAAATTCGTTCACCCTCAGAAAGAACATTCTTGTGCCACAGAAAACACACCATATGCTTGAGCGTATTGTATTACTCTACTAATCGCGCTCATTCAGTCTAAGATCAATTAGGACTTTATTTGGATGTAATGTAGGCTGCGGGTCGGGTAGGATACATTTGGATATAATAGTGACTACACCTCCCTAAGCATTTTAATACATCTATTTCAACATTTAAGCCCATACTTATGTCAAAACACCATTCCACCTTTACATGAATATGTCATAACCCCTACTTATTTAAGCACAATTATCTCAAAAGCCACCACCATCAAAGACTTATTCTTTACATAACACATCTTTTTTTTTCCAGTTCAGGTGGCTTTTAGTATTAATTTTCAACATCGTGCACCTTTATCCGTATTTCCTCAGTTCCACTCAAAAGCCCAACCAACCACCCCACACTTTAACTTTACATATTTCATCACAATTCAAGTGCTTATAAGAGGTGATAAGGTTCAAATAGATGAACAATTCAAAAATTGGTTAAGGCTTGTAATGTGGTTGCCAAAGAAAAAAGGATTACAGGCTCAAAGAGGTTAATTATGGTCTATACAATTAGGTGGATGGAACATGTATAGATAGGGTTCAACAAAGAAATGCCTATATCACTTCCTAGACCAAATAAGACTACCATTTTGCTTTGCAAACACACATAGCAAGTTCTAGGCGCTAAACGTTAGCACATAATACACAAAGCCTCACTCACACATGGCACATGAATCAATTCAGTTTGGATCATCAGACACTCCACTCAGGGTACTTAAGCCAAATCAAGAACACACACTTTAAGAAAAATGAAAAAAAAACTAACTACACTCGGTTCAAATAAAAACCCTTGGAAAAGAACCGTGGTTTAAAGAAAAACCAAAGAGGAGTTAATACACTACTACAAAACCAAAATCTTTTTGTTTTTTTATTTTTATTTTTTTGTTCGACTTTAGTCCCTCAAGAAACCCGTCGAGTAGTGTCCATCGTCGGGCCAAGTCAAAGTTAACTTAACAAACTAAACTACCAATCAAATATATAATATACAACAACAACATACATATCATTCCCCACCCCCACTTAAAAAATTGGCATGTACCCATGTCAAATAAATTAAAGCAGAGTAAGGTAAGGGGACTTCCCTAGTACTCAATCCTGATCGGAGACAGTGCCAGGATCGAGGCGACATGCTCGTCCTAGCGCCCTTAGCCAGCCCATAATCTTCTTCTCAGACTTTTCACTTTGAGTAGCCGGATCATCAACTCTAGTGCCCAGGTCCGTGACCGAAGTGCGCAGCCCAGACATTTCCTTCTCCAGAGTTGTCAGACGGGTACTCCAGCGGGCCTGAGATGGGCCTGCCTTATCAGAAATCTGCACCTGTGGGGGTGAGGTATGCATTGCCTCCTCCTAACCATCATCATCATCCGACTCATCCGAGGTGTCGCTTTGAGCAGCTCCAGGTGCCACCATGTCTTTCCCGATGGTTTCTTTGGTTGCCTTGAACGCGGCCTCCTTTGGCACCAACCCATCCATGTTGGGGTTATCAAGAACTCTTGCCTCTCTGGACAATTTGGTGGCCAGAGAATAAAGTAGAATCCATAATTCTTCTCGATTGAGCGGATGAACATTTCTTCCTGGATAAGCCGGGCCATATCAAAATCATGACCATTCACAAAACACCATATCGCTGCTTCCCTAGGCCCATTGACATCAGTGGTGTTGCTCGATGGCAGCAGATGACTGTTGATGACGGTCAGCCAAAACTTTGCCTCCCAAGTGAGGGAGGATGATTTCAGGGTGCACCTAGGTTTAACCCATACTAAGTCCTTGCCTGGCACACATATGGTTTGAATGGAGAGGTTCCAAGTGACAGGCGTTTTCTAGTATGTATGGTAAAAATATTTTGCCCCGTTGAAGGATGGCAACCTGTACACTCGTCTGATGGCCTCGCATGAAGCATCCACTCTGGTTTGGCGCACCGTGACAACCCGATTCTCATGCTCTGGGAAATTTGCATAAAAATCTCTAACCAGCATCATACTACCATCCTTCGGCTCCTCAAAGAATATTTCGAGCTAACGCCGCAACAATTCCCGGTACATGTTTGGGCTTTCCACCTGAAGAGCTGCCTTTTCAATGGTCCTTTCGGCCACATGCTTCTTTGACGCCTTCCCACTAAACCTCTCCTGGGCATTTTTGGATACAAGCCAGCTACTGTCAAACTAGCTCGAGCTAGCCTGTGCCCGAGCTGTAGAAGAACCTCCCGGTCCACTAGCCGAGGATTTCGTGGTACGTCTCTTCCTGGAGGGATTCATGATACCTGACAAAGAAAGTGCCACTATTAGTAAGGGTGTGAATTATGTGAACCCAGGGCGGTTATTCAGACTTCACCCGCACCGTGGTCACAATAGCATCTAAATCTCATTGGGGCAATTCAACAAAAATCTAGTGTGCATATGGCTACAATTTAGCACAAATAACCCCATAAAGTTACAAATCCTCCCAAATCAACTACAATATTCTCACACACCTATCTCTACCACAATCTACCTATAGCACAAGAGAGTCATGATTTTACGTCTCCATTCTGTACTAAAAAGAAGACAAATTTACTCCAAAATCTCTACAAAAATCTGAAAATAAACTACAAAAGAAAAAAGAAACAAATTACAAAGGGAGAGAAAAATCATGAACTTACTTGATATTCTTGAACGATGGAGGTGAGGGCTTGTTAATGGAGGAAGAGGAAGGAGGAGAGCTTTTGGTGAGAGGAGGAGGATGGGGAAAGGGGGCGTGTGTTTAGGGATTTTGAAGGAGGAGAGGGAGAGTTAGATTAGGAGAAGGGGAAAGAGAATGGGGAGAGTGGGAGGGGTGGGTGGGTGTTTTAGGTTTAGTGGGGTTTAGAAAAGAAGAAATTTTTTTTTACCTGATGTCTCTCGACCACGCCCAACTCCGCAGTCGCGGACGCTGGGCAGAAACTCCCTAAATCACCACGTCCAAGTCCGCGGTCGCGGTGACCAAAATAGTAGCCTATGCAATCTCCGCGCCCATGCCTCGGTCGCGGACCTGGGACAAAAACTACCTTAATCACCATGTCCAGGTCCACAGTTGGGACCGCGGTCGCGGTTCGACACTCTGTAATTTTTTTATGTTTTCTTCAATTTTTACCTCTCCGGGGTTAGCTTTTGACCCCGACCCCTCCCGATGTGCACAAATATTTCCTTGCACACTAACAGCCAGGTTAATATCGTTCACATCAAATACAACAACAAAACAAAAGAAAAACAAAAGAAGATCATGGGTTGCCTCCCAAGAAGCGCTTGATTTAACGTCGCGGCATGAAGAATTACAACAAACCATGGGTTGCCTCCCAGGAAGCGCCCGATTTAACATCGCAGCACAACGCATGCTCTAATCATCACTCTTCATTCGTGTACTGGGGCTCTTCCAAAATTATTACCACTCTATCCTCTTTTTCTTCGTCCATTCCAAGGTAATGTTTCAACCTCTGACCATTCACCGCGAACTTGTTTGTCCCATATTCTGATTCAATCTCCACATCTCCACTTGAGAACATTTGCACCACTCTGAAGGGTCCTGACCATCAGGACTTCAACTAACCCAGAAACAACCTCAATCTTGAGTTATATAGCAATACTAGATCTCCGAGTTTGAAGTTCCGATCCAAGATGTGCTTATCATGTATCCGTTTCATCATTTCTTTGTGTAGTCTACCATTCTCGAATGCCTGGAACCTGAATTCGTCCAGCTCATGCAACCCAGTGACTCTGTTGGTGCCCGCTGTCTCCATATCTAAATTCATCTACCACAATGCCCACAGTGCTTTATGTTCGATCTCTACCAGAAGGTGGCATGCCTTTCCAAACACCAATTTGTATGGTGACATACCAATTGGAGTTTTAAGGCTGTGCAGTATGCCCTTCATCCAACTTCTTCGCCCAATCGGTCCTTGTTGCATTCACTGATTTTGTAAGGACACTTTTGGTCTCCCTATTGGACACTTCAACTCACTCACTCGCTTACGATGAGGCTACCTTGTGGCGAACTCCATACTTCTCCAACAGGCGTGCGAATGCTCTATTGCAAAAATGAGATCCACCATCACTGATTATAGTTCTTGGGGTGCCAAAACGTGTGAAGATGTTTTTCTTTAGGGAACTTGTCACCCCATTTGCATCATTGGTTGGGAGAGCCACCGCTTCGACCCACTTGGAGACATAGTCAACTGCAACCAAAATATATTTGTTACTGTATGAGATGACGAACGGCCCCATGAAGTCAATCCCCCACATGTCAAACATATCCACCTCTTGAATTGTGGTCATTGTCATCTTATGACGGCAGGATATGTTGCCTGTCCTTTGGCATTCATCACAATTTTTGACCCAAGCATGGGCATCCTTGAACAATGTAGGCCAGTACAATCCCGATTCCAACACCTTTGCTGCTGTCCGGATTCCTCCAAACTGTCCACCATATGGTGAAGCATGGCAAGCCTGCAAAACAGAAGGTTGATCTTGCTCGGGGATATACCTCTGGATCATGTTATTAACACATATCTTAAACAGTATAGGTTCATCCCAATAATAAGCATGACAATCACGGAAGAACTTTTTCTTTTAAATTGAGGAGCGATCATAAGGTACAATACCACTTTCTAAGTAATTAGAAATATCAGCATACCATGGTGCCTCCACCATTGTCACAACAAGTAACTGCTCATACGAAAATGTCTCTGTGATATCTTCAACCTCCATTCTCTTTTCTGCTCCTTCTAACCTCGAGAGGTGGTCCGCCACTTGGTTGTCCTTCCCCTTCCTGTCACGGATTTCCAGGTCGAATTCTTGTAGCAACAGAACCCAACAAATCAAGCGTGGCTTTGACTCCTTCTTTGCTATCAAGTACCTAATTGCTGCATGGTCAATATAATCAATAACTTTTGAGCCAATTAAGTACGACCTGAATTTGTCGAAGGCAAACACTACATCGAGCATTTCCTTTTCCGTGACAGTGTTGTTCAGTTGTGCACCACTAAGCGTCCTGCTTGCATAGTAAATCGGGTGCATCATCTTATCCTTGCGCTGCCCCAAAACTGCTCCTATAGTATAATCACTGGCGTCGCACATGAGCTTGAATGGTTGCTCCCAGTTGGGTAAAACAATGATGGGTGCAATCACCAATCTCTTCTTCAGCTCCTCAAATGCTAACCTGCAATCATCAGAAAACACAAAGTGCTGGTCTTTTTCAAGCACCTTACATAAGGGGTTAGCAATATTAGAAAAATCCTTAATGAACCGCCTATAGAATCCCGTGTGCCCAAGGAAACTTCTCACTGCCTTTACCGAAGTGAGTGCTGGAAGCTACTCGATCAAATCAACTTTGGCATGATCGATTTCAATTCCCTTTCTGGACACTCTATGCTCCAACATTATTCCTTCTTGTACCATAAAATGGCACTTCTCCCAATTCAGCACCATATTTGTCTCCACATATCTTTTGAGCACTCTTTTTAGGTTGCGAAGACAATCATCGAATGAATCCCCCACCACAGAGAAATCATCAATAAACACTTCCATAATGTCCTCGACCATGTCAGTGAAAATAGCTAACATACACCGTTGGAATATGGCTGGTGCATTGCAAAGTCCAAAGGGCATTCTCCGAAAGGCAAAGATGCCATACAGACAAGTGAATGACGTTTTCTATCTATCTTTCGGGGCTATTAAGATCTGATTATACCCCGAGTATCCGTCCAAAAAGTAGAAATGGGATCTCCCAGCTAACCTATCCAACATCTGGTCAATGAAGGGCAAGGGGAAATGGTCCTTTCGGGTGGCTGCGTTTAGTTTCCTATAGTCCATGCATATCCGCCATCCCGTGACTGTACGAGTTGAGATCAACTCGTTATTTTCATTTTGTACGACCATCATTCCTCTTTTTTTCGGCACACACTGGACAGGACTAACCCAATTACTGTCAGAGATGGGGAAGACGATACCCGCATCCAACCACTTGATCACTTCATTCTTTACTACTTTCTTCATATTTGGGTTCAGCCGTCATTGATGTTCCCTGTAAGGTTTGTGACCCTCTTCCAGAAGAATCTTATGCATGCAAAAGGCTAGGCTGATACCCTTTATGTCTACCATGTTCCAACCAATGGCAGTCTTGCATTCTTGCAATAACTGCAATAATTGTTCTACCTGCACAACTAGAAAATCAGATGATATAGTAACATGCAAAGTAGAATTGGGGCCCAAGAAGGCATACCTGAGGTGGGCTGGAAGCGGTTTCAAGTCCAACTGTGGTGGTTTCTCTATTGATGGCTTTGTAGGTGGTGTCATTCTCTCTTCTAAAAGTAGGGGCTCGAACTGAGGTTCCCTTTTCTAGAATCCTTGACCCTCTAGGGCCATAACCCACTCTTCCAACTCTTCACCATCCATTTCTTCTAAATTTGTCAAGCAGGATCCCAATGGATCTTTGACATTAAGGGTCTCATCCTCTTCTTGCAGTATCACATCCACAACCTCCACTAGTGAGCAATTTGCATATTCACTGGATCTCCTCATGGATTGTTGAACGTTGAATATTACTTCTTCATTGTTCAACCTCATTTTTAGTTCTTCAGTCTCACAATCAATCAATGCTTTCCTAGTGTCTAAGAATGGCCTTCCCAAAATGATGGGTATCTTCTCATCTACCTGGCGGTCCAGAATAACAAAGTCTGCAGGGAATACAAATTTTCCCACTTGCACCAGCTCATCAAGAATTCCTATCGGTCTTTTAATCGTGCGATCATCCAGTTACAGCAGCATCGAGGTCGGACTAGCTCAGCCAATGCCTAGTTTTGTATAGATTTCCAAGGGCATCAAGTTTATGCTGGCTCCCAAGTCACACAATACTTTTGCAAAAGCATAACTCCCAGTAGTACACGGAATAGTGAAGCTACCTGGATGAAACATCTTTTGGGCCATAGGTCTTGTCACTACCGCGCTGCAAGTCTGTGTTAGAGTTACAGTGGACAGGTCCAGGAAGCCAAATTTCCATGACATCAAGTCCTTCATCATCTTTTTATATCCTGGCATTTCCCTCAAAGCATCCATCAGGGGAATATTCAATTGAATCTGGCGAAGCATCTCCATGAATTTCCTGTATTGATCATCTTTCTTTTGTTTTGCCAATCTCTGAGGGAATGGTGAAATAGTCACTCTTTGTCCACTGCTTTCTGGCTGTTCTTTGTTGGAAGCTTGTGGCACAAGAGGTACCACCTATTCTAAGACTTGTTTACCCTCTTTTGTCTTACCCTTGTCAACTTGTGCATGTTCAACTACCACTTCAGTGAGTTCTATTGATTCATCTGCCTCTAAGAACTGGAGTGGCTGGCGTAGTTTCTCTTCTGGATTGAGCAACTTCTTGCTCTCTGTCTAAATCTCTCCCATTCCGGAGTCTTACTGCCATTAGCTTATTTGGTTTGTGCTCTAGGTTAATATTTGTGTCTGACAACAATGTTCCTTGGGGGCGGTTGTTTAAGGCCATGGACAGTTGTCCCAGTTGAGTTTCAATGCCTTTAATTGCTGAGTCATGTGCTGCCAACTTTTCCTGCATCTTACCATTTGTTCCCATGAGTTGTTGAAGCATGCCTTAATTTCTACCATGTTGTTGTCTTGATGCTGATGAGGTGGCTGATATGCCAACTGTTGCTGGTGCTGCTGTTGGTAGCCTTGTTGCCTTTGATATGACACCACTTGGCCTTGTGGCCGTATACCTCCAGGTTGTGATATGTTGGGTCTGTACTGCTGGTTAGGTGCTGGCCCCATTGTTGTCCTCCTTGCCTCTGACCCCAAAAATTGTTAACATAGTTCATGTCCTCTCTAAGGCCCTGGTTATCACTCTCTCCACTCCATGAGCACACATAAGATTGATTAATGCAAGGGGTACACAATCCTCCATTTGTTGTATCAACAATATGCACTTGCTTTGTACCCATCTCGTCAATATTCTTTGTCAGTATACTCATCTCAGTCATGAGCATGGCTATGTTCTCTGCACGTGAATTGTTTGGGTCAAGAGGGACAAAATGAACTATTGGTGTCAGGGTCATACCTCTCGTCATCCAGCCTGAATTCTAAGCCATCTTATCGAGAAGAATCTTCACTCTATGAATGTCTTGCTCAGAAATGCACCCCTAGCTGAAGCGTCTACATTAGCTTTCAAATTGTCTGCCAAACCCATGTAGAATCTATTTCCAAGAATCTAGTCTGGAATGCCATGGTGTGGACACTTCACTAGCATCCGTTTGAACCTTTCCCATGTTTCCTGCAAGGTTTCAGTGGGTTTCTGCTTGTACTGCAATATCTCATCAATCTGCCTTGTAGTCTTGTTGGGAGGATAGAACTTGTTTAGGAATTACTTGACTAATTCCTCCCAAGTGGCAATGGAATTTATTGGGAGTGAATTTAGCCAAGTCTGAGCCTATCCAGCCACTGACAACGGAAACAATAGCAGCTTGATGGCTTCCGGGGTCACATTCGGCTGCCTTTGGGTCACACAAATTGACAAGAAAATTTTCAATTGTTGTTGTGGGTCTTTAATGTGTGACCCGGAGAACAGTCCCTTATGCTGCAACAAATGCAGCATGTTGTTGGTGATCTGAAATGTCTCCGCTTGTATCTGGGGCACAGTAATGGCGGTGTCCAGGTTGTCAGTAGTTGGCTATTCCCAATCATAAAGAGCAGCTTCTGGCACAAGTGGTGCCACCACTCCATTATTCAGATCAACCTAGTTGTTCCGATTTTTTGCATCGACGTTATCCATGTTGTCCATTTCAATTTTGAGTTGGTGTTATTGTTGTGACTGTTTGTTCTTCTTGTTGGCACAGTTTAATACCCTGAATGTTTTCTCGGGGCCTGAGAGTCCTTCGAAAAGTTCACCAGTACGCAAAGAGCTTCTAGGCATACACCGAGTCACAGGAGAGTCAAACGTGAGAATTTCAATGGAAATGTTTATAACTCCGTAGAAAATTGATTTAAACTAAAAATCCTAGTAATTCTTCTAAGTTGTAATAAATAACACCGTTAGTTCCCCAGAAGCGGCGCCAAAATTTGATCACGCCCAACTATGCCTTATAAAAGACAAATCGGTCGCTGCAAATATAATCCAGTTTAAGTCCGGAGTCGAATCCACAGGGAACTAACCTATTTACTACAACTCTCAATAATTCTAATAACAAGCTTAGACAATTTCCGGATGCAAGATTTTTATCAATAAACAGTGGAATTTATTTAGCTAAAGTAAAATGATAATAAAAATAACAATAATCAAGAATAAAGATGAATTCAAGAGTAGAAAGATCTAGAGTATTGATTTTCCCAATTCCCGGATTAATTCTTAACTCTTTAGCTATAATCACGCCGTAATACTCTATGAGGATTATGAGTTATGGGCTACCGTAATCATCTCTCGATCAATTACGATAATTTACTAGAAGAATTCTTTCGAACTACTCTAGCTAACAATTTATGCAACTCAGAATGATCCCACCAAAGCTTCGTTATTTCTAAACCCACTTTTAAATTCAAGTAATTAATCTCCTCAATTACCCAAAAGTGGTGTTGTTCAACAACAATCTAACAAAGTATTTTTTCTCAAGCAACACAAGGTAATTAGACACGATTAATCGAGGGCCCATTCAATTAATCACAACACAAAACATAGTTGAACAATCATAGAACAAACACAACTCAATTATATCAGAATAGAGTTAAAAACTTCATCCAACTATTGGTTCCATCAACCCTAGACTGAATGTTTAGCTACTCATACTAAACTAAAATAAAGCAATAATATGGTTACTGATTCACAATTAATGGTAAAAAGAAGAAGAAAGAAAAACTCTAAAGATGACTTGATCTCCTCTCACTTGTTCTTGCCTCCAATTGAGTCTAAAACAAGCTTAAAATTGACTTTTGGCCGAGTTTTGGGTTCTTATAGGTTAGGTTAATTGCCCAGGAATTTACATTTTATCCCCTGAAGTTCATCGCTGCTAAACCCTCAACCGCGGTTGTTCATAACCTTTCTGTTTTGTGCCG
The DNA here is from genome assembly GCA_005239505.1 of Nicotiana paniculata. Taxonomy (NCBI): domain Eukaryota; kingdom Viridiplantae; phylum Streptophyta; class Magnoliopsida; order Solanales; family Solanaceae; genus Nicotiana; species Nicotiana paniculata. The sequence goes on from ML338832.1 coordinate 54,676, forward strand.
CGTTCCATCGCGTCCAGGTCGCGGACCTGGCTTTCACCATTTTAATGCACGAAGGGTGATGTTGTGCCGTTCTATTATTCATATGGTAATATTGAGAGTAAAAACACGAAAGGTAATGCCGTGCAATTTCCTTTATTTCTTTTATTTGTTTATTTCGTTTAAGGCATATTGATTGATTCTGTGTTATCCCTGTTTCTTATTCCTTACATTGTGAGCCCCTCAGCATGTCCCCTTCCCATTATTTCCTGCTTGATCTCTTTTATTACTATGTTGCTACTTGTATGGTTATACTGCACAGGTTATATGTGGGTGTCTTGTCCTATCCTCATTACTACTTCGCCGAGGTTAGGCTCGACACTTATCAATACATGAGGTCGGTTGTACTGATGCTGCACTTTGCACTTTCTGTGCAGATCCAAGTGTCGGTCCGAGTTGATTTCGAGCTGCGCTGTTGACTTCTTTACCCGGAGACCCAAGGTAGATCGACCGACGTCCGCAGATTCATGGACTCACCCCCCCTCCCCCCCCCCGATCTAATCATTTTACTATTTTCCTTTGGTTCATAAATAATTATACATTTTTCCTTTAGCCAAATACTTGTAGATAAATCATAGTAGTCCGTGAGTTGTGACTCCATATCATGGGTGGATATATATATGCACGGTGTTGTTATGACTTTCATTTCGTTATTAATTTATCATGTGTTGAATTGTAGTAATTCACCGCAGTTTTTAAGATTTTTATGTTGTGAAATCTCTATTGTTGGCTTGCCTAGCGAGTGCAATATTAGGGTCCATCACGGTCCCGATGGTGAGAGTTCGGGTCGTGAAAATTTGGTATTAGAGCACTAGGTTTCTTAGGTCCCACAATTCACGGATAAGCTTAGTAGAGTCAGGGGATCACTACGGAGACGTCTGTACTTATCTCCCAGAGGCTATGAAGTTTTGGAACAAATTTCGGTTTTATCCAACTCTATCGTGCGATTTTGTTATCTCAATACTAATTGAATTCTCCTATTCTTATTCTCTCGCAGATGGCGAGAACATGTACTGCTTCCTCCGCTGATCAGCAGCCGGATCCTCCAGCAGCAGCTCCTACGAAGGGTAGAGGTCAAGGCTGAGGCCGAGGCAGGGGCAAAGCTCAGCCCAGGGCCCGGGCAGCAGCCCCAACTACGGAGCCTTAGGTAGATTTCGATGAGGAGGTTCCAACTTAGATCGTTCCTGCCAGACCAGCTCAGGTCCTAGAAGGTTTTATGGCCCCTGATGCTACATGACGCCTTGGTCCGATTAGTGGGCCTTATGGAGAGTGTGGCCCAGACTGGCGCATTCCTAATGGAACCAGCCGTATCTCAAGCTGAAGGAGGAGCCCAGACTCCTGCTACTTACACGCCGGAGCAGATGACTCCCCAGTTTCAGACTCCAGCAGCCCGTCCAGTTGGAGTAGTTCAGCCAGTTGTTGCAGAACCGCCCGGTGATGGGTCAGTTATGTCCTCCGAGGTCTTGTGGAGATTGGATAGGTTTACCAAGCTTTTCACAGTTCATTTCAGTGGTGCCACTTCAGAGGACCCCCAGGAATACCTTGATAGCTGTCATGCGGTTCTTCGGAGCATGGGTATATTGGAGACCAATGGGATCGACTTTGCTGCTTTTCAGATGACTGGTTCCGCCAAGAAATGGTGGAGGGATTATTTATTGACCAGACCATCTGGGTCGCCTACTCTAACTTGGGACCAGTTCTCATATCTCTTCTTAGAGAAGTTTTTGCCTATCACCTTGAGGGAGGAGCGACGCCATCAGTTCGAGCGTCTCCAGTAGGGCAACATGATTATTACTCAGTATGAGACTCATTTCGTGGATTTGGATCGTCATGCTATTATTTTTCTCCGCAAAGAGAGAGAGGGTGAGGAGTTTTATTGAGGGTCTTGTTCAGCCTATTAGATTGCATATGGCTAAGGATACTGAAAGTGAGATTTCTTTACAGGATGCGGCCATTATGGCCAGAAGAGTCGAGATGGTTCTTGGACATGGAGGTCAGGGGTAAGATAAGAGACCTTGTCATTCCGGTGGATTTAGAGGTGCCTCATCTTGAGGCGGGGGTACTTAAGGTATAGGCCATCCTCCCGGACCATTTCATTCAGCACTCCAGGCATCCACGGTGCTTAAGTTGGCCGTGACACTTATATGCCTTATTCTGATTAGCCAGCCTACAGTGCACCACCATCTCCTATCAGTGCACCTCCACTTCAGAGTTTTCAAGGTGGTTATTCAGGTCGATAGTGTCACGACCCAACCGATAATCTGCGACGGGCACCCGGTACCTTACACAATCGAGTACCAACAGAACATATGTTTTTGTATCATACTATCATAGATAACTGAGCCAGAGAGGCTTCCGTAAAATAGGTAGAATACAACATGTAATACCAATTTATACGTAAGACATACGAGCCTATAGGACCAAAATAACCACTCGTACACTGAATATAGGCCGGCAAGGCCATACAATTTTTTACTTACATGACATCCGTCTACAAGCCTCTAAGAATACATAATTTTCATAAAGGTCGGTACAGAGTCCCGCCCTACCAAATAATACACGTCTAAATCCTACTAACCAAACAAGAAACTCCGAATCAAATGGAGCACACCAACATCTTTCGCTGAGCTGATAGCCTACCTGGAGGGATCTCGACCTGTCTATCAGGACCTGCGGGCATGAAACGCAGCGTCCCCAGGAAAAAGGGATATCAGTACAAATAATGTACCGAGTATGTAAGGCACATAAATAAGTACATTACAGACATGGAAGAAATATAGAGTAAATGACTAAACCTTTATGTCTGGATAACTCTGTAAATCATGAAATAGTTATAATATCACGCATATGCGTATAAATGTCATGTAATGCATAGGTACATGTTTCATAACATCATCAGGCCTTTGAGGGCATCCCATCATATCATATTGGCCACTGTGGGCAAAATCTTCAACATATACTAGCTAATCAGGTGGTCGTGCGTATATAACGCCATAACCGTTCCCATATCCTATATACATATATATATACGCGTATATAACACCATCTGGTCATGGGTCAATGTACATGTATAAATGCATGAAATGCATAAGAAATACGTTAATAAGATTTTTTCAGAATGCCATAAAAATCAATATGCATTTCCGATAAACTTTATCAAATACTTATTTTCTGAGACCCGTGAACAGAAGATATAATAATAATTCACATGGATATTTAAGAATATAGACACCACTAGTATTTCTATGAATAGAACCATTTATAGAAGTTGTGAATTTTCTCGTTTCGTTCATGTCTTATAGATCATGCCAAAAGGAAAGAAGGGATAACCTTAACATACCTGGACCGATTCCCTTGACAATTCCTTTAACACCCGTTGATTGCGACAACACGTAACGGCGGATCGAAGTAGAAGAAAATTGTATGTTGTTCTTGAGAAAGATAGTATCGTGCTTTCTTAGAATTGCAAATCCCGTTGCTACTACAGAGTGTAACTTTGTATGAAAATTTATCCAAAGTCCGTTACTTTCCTTAGTTTTAATTCACGTTTCTTGTGAATTAGACTTGAAGACTTGTGAATTAAGCATATCTTGCAGTGATCATATCTTGTATGAAAGTGCACTGCAGCTTTCTTTGTGGAAATGATCCTATATTGTATGAAATTAATTGTATTTAAGAAGTTTCACCTTATTAATTGTTGCAAGGTTTCACGGCAGCCCCTCTCCATAAGATTTTTTCTCTTGAATTGTGTCTAATAATCTCTCTGTCTTGGAGATTTGTGAGCCCCCCACTTTATGGATGAGTTGGCCAACTATGATTCTAAATGTGCCACTTATATGTGGACCTTAAAAGTCAAATTTTTGTGACTTTGTGGGCTGCTACGTTAAATACCAAATCCTTATCCAATAATTGCCACTTATCTCTTTAATTAGATGGTTAATTTCCCATTAACAATTAATTGTCCAATTATCCACATAATTAGTAATTGTCTCAAATTACATAAAATACTGCTCACTTTTAACACACCTTATAGATCTTACTATCATGGCCATGTGGTACCTTGTATGGCACTAGTCCATAAATACTGGGTATTTTACTTAGGCCCTATTTTATCCCAAAATGCCAAATTTCGATGAAACTCACTTTCTTAGATTTGCTTCCCCTTTCACCAGCACGAATTTACTCATTATTTGCTTAAAATAACATAATCCTTATAATCTCCAAAAAATCTTTTTTTCCCTTGGACTAATGTCAATTACCTTATGACAAATTCAATCGTACAATACTACAGGGCGCAACATCGTCGTAATTTAACATTGCGAAGCGTAGCATCATCGTGATATAGTATTGCGGGCGTAATATCGACGTAATATTGCGGGGCGTAACATCATTCCCCTCTTTGGAACATTTGTCCTCAGATGCTGACTGATGTTCTTATCATTTTCATAACTTATAACTCTTGTGAATACCTTAATACTCTCCTTGTTAGTTAGGCAGTTGTTCTGTGAATAACTCCAAAGACCACGACATTCCCCCTTTTAAGCCTCTTTCTCACACCACGACTTGTAGTCGGAATCCTTATAATCTCATGACTGTTGCTACCTTCTATCATGCAGCTTGTACATCTTTGTATGTGCGCCTATGCGACGCTTCTCTCTTCTTTGCACCAGCTCTTAGCCAATCTCCAGGCCTCACTTTGTGAACATCTACGAAATTATGTCAAGCTGTCCCTCTGGGTGTCATTAGCTTTACTACATCTAAGTAGGATATACTATAACATAACTCTTACTTCGATTTATTGTTACTGAGGTCTGCGACCAAACTCCAGGCTACTCTTGTTGCTTATCCTATATGCATAAAGCTAAGTCTTTTAACGCTTGTTCATTACTGTTCATCTTAAGAATGATGGTCTAATCTCATCTCGTACTTTGTATCTTTTATCCATCCATTGTCGATTCACCTCAATGTTGATCTACAGTATTCCATTGATAACTTGAAACTTCTTACTTAATACATTGCCACTAGGGCTTATGCTATATCGAGGAATATTTGAAGTGAATTTCCTGATCCACTTAGGGTTAATATTGTACTTCAATAATCGTATTTTATAGCATCCTAGTTTGATTCACCTTATGTTTTTAATTTCGTACAATCCATGAAATCCTCTTCAAATCATTACTCAGTCGAAGGCCCAAACTTCATCCTTTATCTATCACAATCACACCCTCATTCCACTATGTCAAAACCCCAATTCCTAAACCGGCCGTAATGGTACCTATCGTAGAACTAGAGTAGCCAACAATCACATAAATACAGGTTCTTTCTAAAATCCCAACCATTTTTCAACATTTCATAAAGTATATAAAATTACTGAATTCATTAGGCAAAATAAACAGCTAAATAGTCTAAACCATCCCCAAAATCCGGAGTCAACATGTCATGAGCATCTAAGAAATATACCAACAAGTCTACTATTATAATACAAAACCTCCGAACGAATAGCTAGATATAACAAAAGAAGGGAAAACAGAGATACTGCAGACGCTGAACAACTACCTCTATATCCCGAACTCCGGATACGCACGGAATAGATGGATAACGATCGGTATTTGCACCTGAATCTGCACACATGGGTGTAGGGAGTAATGTGAGTACGCCAACTCAGTAGTAATGAGAATAAATCAAGTCTAAGTGGCAAGAAACACATAAAAATCAATATCATCAATTCACAATATGCACAACCTTTCTTTCCAACAGTATATACATAGATATATGAAATCATCATGCCTTAAAACCAACTTCAGAAAAATCCTTTGAAAAATATGTTTTCTAACAATTTCAGAAATAAAAATAACCGAAAGATTTAGTGTAAAAATGAAATAAATCATAAGTATCCCCTTGGGCAAAACATGAATCATAAATCACCCCTCGGGCAGAACATCACTCAACATCTCACAACCACTCAGTATCAGCCCCTCGGGCAACCTCACTGTCACTCATGCCTCCCAATCACTCATCACTCGGCACTCGGCACTCAGCACTCAGCACTCAGTAGGTACCTGCGCTCACTGGGGGTGTGTACAGACTCCGGAGGGGCTCCTTTAGCCCAAGCGCTAATATGAAGCCACCTCGTGGCATATCATATCCTCACAAATTAGGCCCTCGGCCTCACTCAGTCAGAACCTCTCAAAAGCCCCTCGGGCGTATCAGTAAAATGGGGTACTCGACCCAAAACATCATTTTATATCTTCAAAATAGTGTAAATAAGGCTGAGTTTCAAAAACAGTCAAGCACAATATGACTGAGTGTAAATCATAAATCAACAGTGAGGAAATAGCAGTAAAAAGCCCCCAAAAGGTCTAAAACAAGTCGGCACGAGGCCCCAAACATGGCTTATAGTACAAATATAGCAATAGTCTTTAGAACACAATTTAATATATGATTTAGAGTAAATACGCAACTCAATAGATTCCGCGGAGAGGACCAAATCCAATCCAAAAATCAGTGCGCGCCACATATTCGACATCCGACATGTGCTCCATTCTAAAAACAATGAGAAATATGAAGTTCAGGGTTTCATTCCCTCAGGACAAGATTTATAACTATTACTTACCTCTACCAGGCCACAACACTAATCCGCGATGCTCATTCCCCTCAAGTTGGCTCCCGATTGCTCCGAATCTAACCAAAACCAGATCAACATCATCAATATACGCTAAAGGAACACAACCCAATCGAAAACTATCAATTTATACAAAATTCTCAAAATTCGGCCAAAACCGAGCCCCGGGCCCATGTCTCAAAATTCGATAAAATTTACATCACTAGAATCCTCGTCCTCACACAATTCTATACATACCAAGAACACTAAAATCAGACCACAATTGCCCACTCAAATCCTCAAAAGAAAATTCCAATTCCATGCACCTTTCTTCCCCAAATTTGGGTTTAATTTCAACAATTTTCCTGTTTAATTACTTAGAAAATGACATATAAACGAGTTACGAAGTTGGAACCTTACCTCCAAGCGAGCCCCCTTGATTTATTCTTCAAATCCCTCTCAAATAGCTCTCAACTTGTTCAAAAATGGAGGAAAGAAATGAGCTAATCTCGCACAAATGGCCTTTAAAACATTCTGCCCAACAATTAATTTCCTTAGTGCGATCACGACTCTAGACACGCGATCGCGATGCACACCCCAAACCACTCTACGCGATCGCACACCAACTCACGTGATCGCATAGAACAAACGACCATCCCACACACACGCCTCAAATCCTCTACGCGACCGCACCAACACCCACGCGATCACACTGCTTTACCTGACCAACCTATGCGATCGCAATAACCACGCGATCGCATAGAAAAAAATGCCTGCCCCACTCTTTTACTCTACGCAATCGCGGATGAGTCCACGCGATTGCATTGAAGGATTCACTGCTGCTAAAACACAAGAAAATAGCAGACTTCTTAAGGCCAAAAAGTGCCCGTTTGAGCATCTGAAATACACCCGAGACCCCTGGGACCTCAACCAATCCTACCAACACATCCCATAACATCATTCAAACTTAGTCGATCCTTCGAAACACCAAAAACAACACGAAAACACCAAAAATTACATCAATTTCAAACCTATGAACTTCAAAACTTCTAAATTTCGCCAACGATCGCAAAACCAACCGAAACACCTCTGATTGACCTGAAATTTTGCACACATATCCAAAATGACATTACGAACCTGCTCCAACTTCCGGAATCCCATTCTGACCCCGATAGCCTATTTTCCACTGCCGACCGGAAATCACCAAAAACTAACTTTCGCCAATTCAAGCCTAATTCTACACCGGACATTGAAACTTCATTCTGAACACACTCCTAAGTCCCAAATCACCTAACAAAGCTATACGAGCCATAAAATCCGTATTCCAAGGTCTACCAATAAGTCAATTCCCAGTTGACTTTTTCAACTATTAAGCTAATTTAAGAGACTAAGTGTCTCAATTCTCACCACGACCACTCTGAACCCGAACCAACCGACCCAACACAACATAAATAGGCTAAGCAACATACAATAAAATAGAAACGGGGAAAATGGGGCTAATCTCATGGAACGACCGGCCTGGTCGTTACATCTTCCCCCTCTTAAGCAAACGTTCGTCCTCGAACGGGTATAGAAACATACCTGGAGTCTCGAATAAGTGAGGATATCTGTCCCGCATCTCCCGCTCGGTCTCCTAGGTGGAATCCTCCACCGGCTGCTCTCTCCACTGAACCTTCACCGAAGCTATATCCTTAAACCTCAACTTTCTGACCTGATGACCCAAAATACCCATTTGCTCTACCTCATATGACATATCATCCTCGAGCTGAACCATGCTGAAGTCCAAAACATGAGACGGGGAACCAACATACTTCCGGAGCATCGAAACATGGAACACCGGATGAATACTCGCCAAGCTGGGAGGCAAGGCAAGTCTATAAGCCACCTCCCCAATCCTCTGAAGCACCTCAAATAGCCAAATGAACCTGAGACTCAGCTTTCCCCTCTTTCCGAACCGCATAACATCCTTCATGGGTGACACCTTCAGCAACACCTTATCCCTAACCATGAAAGACACATCCCGGACCTTCCGGTCCGCATAGCTCTTCTGCCTAGACTGCGCCGTGCGAAGCCGCTCCTGAAACAACTTTGCCTTACCCAACGCATCCTGAACCAGGTCTGTGCCCAATAGTCTAGCCTCGCCCGGCTCAAACCAACCAACCGGAGATCTGTACCTCCTACCAGATAAAGCCTCATACGGAGCCATCTGGATACTCGACTAATAACTATTATTATATGCAAACTCCACGAGTGGAAGAAACTGGTCCCATGAACCCCCAAAATCAATGACACAGGCACGTAACATATCCTCCAAAATCTGAATAGTATGTTCCGACTGCCCGTCGGTCTGAGGATGAAACGTTGTGCTCAACTCGACCTGAGTACCCAATTCTCTCTGTACGGCTCTCCAAAACTGAGATGTGAACTGAGTACCTCTGTCAAAAATGATAGAAAATGGAACCCCATGCAATCAGACAATCTCCCTGATATAAATCTCAGCTAACCGCTCCGAAGAATAAGTAGTACCAATAGGAATGAAGTGCGCGGACTTGGTCAGGCAATCCACAATAACCCATATAGCATCAAACCTCCTCAAAGTCCGTGGGAGTCCAACTACGAAGTTCATGGTGATCCGCTCCCACTTCCACTCCGGAATATCAAATCTTTGAAGCAATCCACCTGGTCTCTGGTGCTCATACTTGACCTGCTGACAGTTGAGACACCGAGCCACAAACTCAACAATATCTTTCTTCATCCGCCTCCACCAATAATGTTGCCTCAAATCCTGATACATCTTTGCGGCACCCGGATGGATGGAATACTGTGAACTATGGGCCTCAGCCAGAATCAAATCTCGAAGTCCATCTACATTGGGCACGCAAATTCGGCCATGCATCCTTATGACCCCATCATCACCAATAACCACATCCCTCGCATCACCGCGACGGACCCTGTCCTGAAGTACAAGAAAATGTGGATCATCATACTGGCGTGCTCTAATATGATCATAAAGAGAAGACCTAGAGGCTACACAAGCCACTACCCGCGGAGGCGCGGATAGATCTAATCTCTCCAACTGACCCGCTAAAGCCTGAACATCGAGTGCTAAAGGTCACTCTGCTACTGGAAGGTAGGCTAGACTCCCAGACTCTCCGTTTTGCGACTCAGGGCATCGGCCACTACATTGGCCTTCCCCAGATAATATAAAATAGTGAGGTCATAATCCTTGAGAATCTCCAACCACCTCCTCTGACACAAATTCAGATCCTTCTGCTTAAGCAGATGCTGCAAACTACGGTGATCAGTGAAAATCTCATAATGCACTCCATACAAATAATGATGCCAAATCTTCAAGGCGTGAACAATAGCTGCTAGCTCAATATCGTGCACTGGATAATTCTTCTCGTGCACCTTTAACTGTCTGGACGCGTAGGTAATCACCCTACCGTCCTGCATTAAAACCGCTCCAAGGACAACTCTCGAGGCATCACAGTAAACTGTATAAGAACCTGAACCCGTAGGCAAAATCAATACCGGAGTTGTAGTCAAAGCTGACTTGAGCTTCTGAAAGCTCTCCTCACACTCCTCAGTCCATCTGAAATGAGCACCCTTCTGGGTCAGTCTGGTCATAGGGGCAGCAACAGATGAAAATCCCTCGACAAAACGACAATAGTACCCTGCCAAACAAAGGAAACTATGAATCTCAGTAGCTGATGACGGTCTAGGCCAACTCTGCACCGCCTCTACCTTCTTCGAATCAACCTGAATACCCTCACTGGAAACCACGTGCCCCAAGAATGCTAGTGAATCAAGACAGAATCACACTTCGAAAATTTCGCATACAATCTCTTCTCCCTCAAGGTCTGAAGCACAACTCTCAAATGTTGCTCATGATCCTCCCGAGATCGGGAATACACCAAGATATCGTCAATAAACACGATGATGAAGAAATCCAGATAAGGCCGGAATACACTGTGCATAAAGGCTGCTGGGGCATTGGTCAGCCCAAATGACATAACCAGGAACTCATAATGACCATATCTAGTCCTGAAAGCAGTCTTCGGGATATATGACCCCCGAATCTTCAGCTGATGATAACCGGAATGCAAATCAATCTTGGAAAACACCCTGGCACCCTGCAACTGATCAAACAAGTCATCTATACGAGGCAAGGGATACCGATTCTTCACCGTAACTCTATTCAGCTGCCGATAATCAATACACATACGCATAGAACCATCCTTCTTCTTTACAAAGAACACCGGTGCACCCCAAGGTGACACACCTGGCCGAATGAACCCCTTATCTAGGAGTTCCTCAAGCTGCTCCTTTAATTCCTTTAGCTCCAATGGTTCCATACGATACGGTGGAATAGAAATAGGCTGGGTGCCTGCTACCAGGTCAATAACAAAATCAATATCCCTGTCAGGCGGAATGCCAGACAGGTCTGCAGGAAACACGTCCGGAAAGTCACGGACCACAGGAACCAAATCAATAGCGGGAGTCTCACCACTGACATCCCTCACAAATGCCAGATAAGATAGACACCTCTTCTCAACCATGCACTGAGCCTTCAGGTAGGAAATCAACCTGCTAGGCATATATTCAGAAGAACCTCTCCACTCAACCCTCGGACATCCCAGCATAGATAAAGTCACGGTCTTAGCATGACAATCAAGAACAACATGAAACAGAGATAACCAATCCATGCCCAATATCACATCAAAATCGACCATGGTGAGTAACAGTAGGTTCATTCGGGTCTCCAGACCCCTAATAGATATCACACACGACCGATACACACGGTCCACAACAACACTACCGCCCACCGGAGTCGACACATGAGCAGAGGTAACTAAAGACTCACGGGGCATATCCAGAAAATGGGAAAAATATGAAGAAACATAGGAATATGTAGAACCAGGGCCAAATAAAGCCAAAGAATCTCGGCAACAGACTGAGACAATACCTGTGATCACTGCATCGTAGGCTATAGCATCCGGCCTGGCTGGAAATGCATACATACGGGCCTGACCTCCACCTGCTCGACCTTCCCCTCTAGGCGGCCTCTAGCTGACTGACTACCACCCCTGGCTGCCTGGGCGGGTGGTGAAGTAACTGGAGCTGAAGTTGAGGGCTTGTCCCTCTGCTGAGAAGAAGCACCGGGACGACGGGGACACTGCCTCCACATGTGCCCAAACTCTCCACCCTCAAAACAACTACCTGGAGCTGGAGGCGGGGACTGATAGAAACCCCTGGCACTAGAACGACCACTGGAAGACTCATGCATAGAAGAACTATGAACTGGTGGTGCTCGAGCTGCACTCTGAGCTGGGAGGGAACCAATGAAGTACGTCCTGGATGAGAACCACGGGGACCATGCCCCGAAGATGCACCACTATAAGCTGGGCGGACTGGCTGAGGAGGCCTGAATGACCAGCCTCTACCATGTTGAAACTCCCCCCTGAAAGGAACACCACTAGAACTGCCCGATCCACGAGGCCTCTTGGCCTCCCTTTCCTCCCGCTCCTGGCGACGAACCGACTCAATATCTCGGGAAATGTCAACAACCTGCTCGAATGTAGCATCTGATACTCTCTCCCGAGTCATAAATGGCGGAGCTGATAAGTGAGGCCATCCACAAACCTCCTAACCCTCTCCCTATCAATAGGGACCAACTCGGTACCATGACGAGCCAACTCCGAAAACCGCATCTCATACTGCGTCACTGATAGCTCCCCCTGATGCAGCTGCTCAGAAAGCCTGCGCTGCTCCTCCCTGTGAGACTGAGGTACATACTTCTCCAAAAAGATAGTGGAGAACTGCTTCCAGGTGAGGGGTGCTGAACCAACAGGCCTACGCCTCTCAAAAAACTCCCACCAAGTGAAAGCAGCACCAGAAAACTGAAATGTAGCAAACGAGACCTCACTGGCCTCCAAAATCCCAGCAGTACCCAGCATCCTCTGGCACTTATCTAGAAAATCCTAGGCATCCTCTCCCTCAGCACCATTGAATGTCGGAGGTTGTAGTCTACTAAAACTCTCCAGTCTACGTTGCTCGTCTTCTGGCATAGCCGGAACCACGAAATCCTGAACTAGAGCGACTGGATGGGATGGAACCACTCCCGGTGTCTGCTGGCCCTGAGTACCCTGCTCAGGCGTTCGGGCAACTTGAGTCTGACTGCCTCCCCCGGCCTGAGAAGTAGCGACAAGTGCTTGAGCAACGGTGGTACACACCGTCAAGATCTGGGCCAAGGTCTCCAGAAGACCTGGAATAACAATAGGCACTGCCGGTGCTTGAGCCTGTTCTGCTGGAGTATCTGTGGCGGGAATATGACCCTGAACAGTAGGGGGATCAACTGGAACTGCCCTGGCTGGCCCCCCACCTCTACCACGGCCTCAAACGTAGCCTCGACCTCTCGGTGGTCTAGCTGGTGGCTGATCATCTTGATGGGTAGCGCGAGTCCTCACCATCTGTGAGAGAGCGAAACAACAGAAGTTTAGATTTCCAAATTCAACAAAATGGCACGAAAGAATTCCAGAAAATGATATTGTTCCTAAGGGTTCTGCAGCCTCTCGAAAATAAGTACAGACGTCTCCATACCGATCCCTAAGACTCTACTAAACCTGCTTATGAACGCTGAGTCCTATGTAACCTAGGCTCTGATACCAACTTGTCACGACCCTAATTCCTAAATCGGCCGTGATGGCGCCTATCGTGGAACTAGGCTAGCCAACAATCACATAATTACAGGTTCTTTCTAAAATCCCAACCATTTTTCAACATTTCATAAAGTATATAAAATTACTGACTTCACTAGGCAAAATAAACAGCTAAATAGTCTAAACCATCCCTAAAATCCGGAGTCAACATGTCATGAGCATCTAAGAAATATACCAACAAGTCTACTATTATAATACAAAACCTTCGAACGAATAGCTAGATATAACAAAAGAAGGGAAAACAGAGATGGTGCGGACGCTAAACAACTACCTCTACAATCCCGAACTCCGGCTCCGCACGGAATAGATGGCTAACGCTGGGTATCTGCACCTGAATCTGCACACAGGGGTGCAAGGAGTAATGTGAGTACGCCAACTCAGTAGTAATGATAATAAATCAAGTCTAAGTGGAAAGAAGCACATAAAAATCAATATCATCAATTCATAATATGCACAAACTTTCTTTCCAACAGTATATACATAGATATATGAAACCATCATGCCTTAAAACCAACTTCAGAAAAATCCTTCGAAAAATATGTTTTCCAACAATTTCAGAAATAAAAATAACTAAAAGATTTAGTGTAAAAATGAAATAAGTCGTAAGTATCCCCTTGGGAAAAACATGAATCATAAATCGCCCCTCGGGCAGAACATCACTCAGCATCTCACAGCCACTCAGTATCAACCCCTCGGGCAACCTCACTGTCGCTCATGCCTCCCAATCACTCGGCACTCGGCACTCGCACTCAGTAGGTACCTGTGCTCACTGGGGGTGTGTACAGACTCCGGAGGGTCTCCTTTAGCCCAATCGCTAATATGAAGCCACCTCGTGGCGTATCATATCCCCACAAATTAGGCCCTCGGCCTCACTCAGTCAGAAACTCTCAAAAGCCCCTCAGGCGTATCAGTAAAACGGGGTACTCGACCCAAAACATCATTTTATATCTTCAAAATAGTGTAATAAGGCTGAGTTTAAAAACAGTTAAGCACAATATGACTGAGTGTAAATCATAAATTAACAATGAGGAAATAGCAGTAAAAAGCCCCCAAAGGGTCTAAAACAAGTCGACACGAGGCCCCAAACATGGCTTATAGCCCAAATATAGCAATAGTCTTTAGAACACAATTTCACATATGATTTAGAGTAAATACGCAACTCAATAGTTTCCGCGGAGAGGAACAAATCCAATCCAAAAATCAGTGCGCGCCACATATTCCGCATCCGACATGTGCGCCATTTGAAAAACAGTGAGAAATATGAAGTTCGGGGTTTAATTCCCTCAGGACAAGATTTATAACCATTACTTACCTCTACCGGGCCACACCACTAATTCGCGATGCTCTTGCCTCTCAAATTGGCTCCCGATTGCTCCGAATCTAACAAAAACCAGATCAACATTATCAATATACGCTAAAGGAACACAACCCAATCGAAAACTATCAATTTATACAAAATTCTCGAAATTCGGCCAAACCCAAGCCCCGGATCCACGTCTCGTAATTCGATAAAATTTACATCACTAGATTCCTCATCCTCCCAGGATTCTATACATACCAAGAACACTAAAATCGGACCACAATTGCCCACTCAAATCCTCAAAAGAAAATTCCAATTCCATGCACCTTTCTTCCCCAAATTTGGGTTTAATTTCAACAATTTTCCGGTTTAATTACTTAGAAAACGACATATAAAAGAGTTATGAAGTTGGAACCTTACCTCCAAAGTGATCCCCCTTGATTTATTCTTCAGATCCCTCTTAAATAGCTCTCAACTCGTTCAAAAATGGAGGAAAGAAATGAGCTAATCTCGCACAAATGGCCTTTAAAACATTCTGCCCAGCAATTAATTTCCTCAGTGCGATCACGGATCTAGCCACACGATCGCGATGCACACCCCAGACCACTCTACGCGATCGCACACTAACTCACACGATCGCATAGAACAAACAACCATCCCACACACGCGCCTCAAAACCTCTACGCGATCGCACCAACACCCACGCGATCGCACTGCTTTACCTAACCAACTTATGTGATCGCAATCCTAACCACGCGATCACATAGAACAAAATTACTGCCCCACTCATTTACTCTACGCGATCTCGGATGAGTCCACGCGATCGCATTGAAGGATTCACTGCTGCTAAAACACCATAAAATAACATACTTCTTAAGGCCAAAAGTGCCCGTTTGAGCATTCGAAATACACCTGAGGCCCCCGGGAACTCAACCAATCCTACCAACACACCCCGCAACATCATTAAAAATTAGTCAAGCCTTCAAAACACCAAAAACAACATGAAAACACCAAAATTTACATCAATTTCAAACCTATGAACTTTGAAACTTCTAAATTTCGCCAACGATGCCGAAACCAACCAAAACTCCTCCGATTGACTTGAAATTTTGCACACATATCCAAAATGACATTATGAACCTGATCCAACTTCAGAAATCCCATTCCGACCCCGATAGTTTATTTTCTACTACCGACCGGAAATCGCCAAAAACTAACTTTCGCCAATTCAAGCCTAACTCTTCACCGGACATCGAAACTTCATTCCGAACACACTCCTAAGTCCCAAATCACCTAACAAAGCTATCTGAGCCATAAAATTCGCATTACGAGGTCGTTTATCAATAAGTCAACTCCAGTTGACTTTTTCAACTATTAAGCTAATTTAAGAGACTAAGTGTCTAAATTCTCGCCACGACCACTCCGAACCCGAACTAACAAACCCAACACAACATAAATAGGCTAAGCAACATAGGATAAAACAGAATGGGGAAAATGGGTCTAATCTCACGGAACGACCGGCCGGGTCGTTACACACTACCAAGGCAGCATTCCATATTTTTTCTAGATATTATTAGTCTTAGACTCCTTTGAGTTCATTCAGGCTATACCGAACTTTCTATAAATTAGAGAAACCATTAGCTCTCTTGTTTTCATGGGCTTATCCCGAGGACTTATCTATTCTCGTCACCTTCTCACTTTCCCTTTCTCGTTCTTGTCATAAAACTTTATCGCTTTACTATACTTTAGCTTGGGACCTATACATATCTATTTATACTATTTGAGGCATTCCTTCAACTTGTCTATACCATATATTTTCTTGTGTTATTCTGGAACATCAAGCGAGACATCATATCATCTCTAACTCTTCTTTACTCTCTTGACTATATCTCTCGGTACATAGAAATTATAGGCTAGGAGGTATGCCACTGACGACGCTGCTATCATGCCTGGATATTGAATCCTAGAACTTCTAGCCTTCTATACGAAGCATGGACTATTCACGATCTTCTGCCTTTGAGTATCTTCTATGTTGTTCACCTTTACCTTACTTACCTTAAGATATCACATCGCATCTTTTACCTCTTTCATGACCTCCCTTCCACAAAGGTATAATTCACGTTCATAACTTGAAGCTATGTTATAATTCTTACACCTCTGGTGCCTATATAATCTTGTGGGAGCTTCATATTGAATTCTTATAAGGTTGGTATTTTTCTAACTGGGTTTATCGTAGAGCTGTTATAGAATATGAATGTTGTATTATCCATTTGGTACCTCTGATATTTAGAGTAATCCTATAATTTTCTCAATCACGATTTCTATAATTTTCTGGGTCCAATAATCAGATTCCTGATTTACTTTGTTGATGTAACTCTTCAGTTTCCTTCTTATTATGATCAACCTTTATGTAGGCTTAAGCTACCTCCCGATCTGCAGTTCATGGTATTAGTTATTATGTTTAGCCATGGGCGCTGAGGAATATCCATGATACAATCCTTTAATAATTCAATACTTCGTCTATGAACTAGGCTCAATTCTTTCTTTTAACTTATACCGGAATCTTCTACGGCTGTATATGTTGAATATATAAAACATCAAACTCTTAAGTGCGTTCATAACGTACTAACTCTGAATCATAAATTGAATAATTCTTTTTGTTCCATCTCAGCTTTCTTCAGACGTAAGCAATTACTTTTCATGGTCGTTATGCCCCCTTGTTGAGTCCATACTTAGCTTATCTTAGTGCCCACACATGCCATAGTTTTCGTGCAACTCATATGATCTCAAATATTAATTTTAATTTTACTTCCCGTTCATTAGCCACGGTAGGTGCCACTTTCCTTTGGAATGCTTACAATGTTGTTGTGAGACTGTTGTTGCACGACCATCTCCTTTTTAGGTTGTTGTGCTTAGGTTGAAGCCTTCTTCCTTATTTTCCCAGCTAGTCTTTCATTGTAGTACTTAAGGACCTTCTGACACTTGTAAATCTGTGAGCTTATTACATCGAATACTCGACAGACTTTTTGATGTTCTTCCTCGCCTATAATTCTCTGTAGTTCTTACCTCCACGCCATTGTGCTTGTAGGGTTGCTCATGAACTGATATTTTGACTGTTTTCCCAGTGGCACTCTCCTTTATTTCCCTAACACTTATACAGTACCTTTAACTACCCCCAACTCCTATCCGAATATTTCTCAAGGATCACGATGTCATAACTTCGAGGCCGAATTCCCCATATTGGTGTTCCCTGTGTTTATCTTGCACGATCTGTTGATTTGTCTATATCCTATCATCTATCCATAACTAGGCTCTTCCTGAATCAACGACTAACTACTCGTTAGCCCATTCACATATTAATATTTCGTGTAATCTTTCTTGGGTTATTTACTTTGTCTTAATTTATGTCTCGCACTGGCTCTTTATCTATCAATAACATCTCGGGCAGGAAACCTAACCTCCTCTCCTTGACGTTGTAATTGCATAATGTTCTGTGATCGTAGCCTATCTGTAGGCTTTGTATAAGTGCAATCTCATCCCTTCTGGTAGTCGTATTGGAGTCACGAACTTATTTCTCGAAATGAGGATATAACTTTATGGCCTATACTCTTTTGTTGTCTCAAGGCCTGGCTCCTCTCGAATTTTCCTTCACTTGACTATATATCCTACAATACCGTCATTTTTTTCTACCGTTGTCATCCATGCATCAGATCTTACTCATAATGCGTCATTAACTCTCTTCTCATTTCCTGCTAACATTTCTTTCTAACACTTTATTTTGAAAATTTCAACAGGACATTCCTTTGCTTTTAGTTCCCCTTGCTCTATCTACTGGCTCTTCGGGTTGACTAACATTCTTTCTTTACTAGGGACAGGGGCCATACTAAGGTAACATTTATCCTTTCAAGGCTTCCAGTGCCTATCTTTATAGTACTCATATCTAGCTATATTATTTCAGAGTGTACCATCTGGGTGTCTCTCTAGGAGATTTTGTTAGCACATTTACAATATCCTTCTGAAATGTCAACTAACACAAACAATCCAACCATCATTTAGGGTTACTCTAACCCCAGCCGGTTCCTGATATTCATCCTTCTCCTAACTATTTCTGTTAGCTCCCATGTAGCATAATTGAGATGGGTGTGACTAATTGTACAATTGAAGGTATCTCGAAATGCTTATAATTCTCTGCTTGAATTGTAAATACTATTAATCTTCATTAACTAGGTACCTCGTACCCTTCTTCACCTTGCTTCTTTTACTTGCTGAAACTTATTCTCTTATTCCTTTTTACCGTAAGAGTGGATAGACATTCTCGCCTTAGGGATCCTTATAAAGAAACTTCAATTTCTTAGTACACACATGATTTGCTGAATACCTCAAATTTATCCATCATAAGCATTGTCACACCTCCTTTTTTCACCCCCCGGATTAATGAAGGGGTAATAAGGGAGTTTTTCCACTTTAAGTGACATAAATCGATTTTGGGACTTTATTATTATTTCAGAGTCGCCACCCGGATTTTTGACGATGCTCCGGGACACCGTTTATTTATTGAAATCCCAAACCGAGGAATTTTAGACTCTGTTTTAAGTTGTCTGCGAACCAGAAATCCGAATAAGGAATTTCTGTTAACCCAGGAGAAGATGTTAGGCATTCCATTGTTCTGTGGTTCTAGCACGGTCGCTTAACTATTAATATTTGGCCTAAATTATCTAATTGTTTACGTGTATTAGCCTATTGTATATCTAAACTCTTTGAAATTTAGCCGCTTTTGATAAGTATGGATTTATCTTGAAAATAAGTCACGAGAACGTGCATTTGTTATGCTTTTGAACGTATTACAATTACGCCACATGAAATGCACCCGTAATCGCAACATGTGATTTTATTATGATTTGAAGTTTGAAGACGGGGACATGAGTTGTCGAACCCGAGTGTAGATTACGTAATCAAGACTATTGGTCATGATGTTTTTATAGTTCCTATTTGAGGCAAAATTCGATTATCTTTTGTGTTTTCTATTCGAAGGAGTATTTTAGTTTTAAGATCAATTAGGAAGTTACGGATTTATCTTGGACAAGTTACGATGGCGTACACTTATTGTTTTGAGCACATGAAAAACACGTCACATGAAATGCACCCGTGGTTGCTATGTACATTTTATTAATGTTTGGAGTTGAGGGTCGGGGGCATGATTTGCCACTCCCGAATGTAGGTTACGGTAGTTTTGGAACAATATCCGATTCTTTATCAAATTTCAAACTAAAGGTATGTTTCTACCTAAAGGATTACCTAGAAGTGAATTTCATTAATCTAAAAGATAGCACGTTTCGGGCTATGGCCATATTTTAGCCCCAAATTGTTTCAACTCTTTTCGGCAATCCTAATTGTGGCTAGTTCGTAGGACAGGTAGTTTAGACAAATTATCCAAGCATGACTAATCAAGGATACTAACATAAATAGCTACCCAACAACTTTAATGTAAAAATTAGAATAAGATTTGGATAATTACTATCCTTTTAACCACTAAACAATGCTGTTTTGAAACGTAATATTCACGTATAAAGAAAATCCACAAGTTTGAGATAAGTTACACAAATGGAAACGCAGAATGAGAAGGTGTTTTCAAATTCCAATTAAGTATTAATCATTGTATGCCATATTACAAGGACATTTTAAGACAACAGAAAAACAAGACATGAATGTTTATAATTAACTTCCTGGGCTGTCACGTTAATAAGAAGAAATGACAACTTGAGGATTAAATTCATAATGTCCAGTCCAATTTATTACAACACCAAAATAAATGTGTACATGGTCTAATAAACTTACTGTTACATCACTTGTACTATGAAAGAGATTTTCTAACAGAATACTAAGAATTAATCAATTAGAAGCTAATGGTTGCCTCTATGTGGACCTGCAATTACCATTGAGCCTTGAACAAAATTGAGCTCTTATGCATCAGTAGAGAATGGATCTGCCCATTAGGGAAGGGTCAGGTCTAGTTCTCTGGATGCTATTTAGAAACTAGACAATCACTTATAAACATTTGAGCACTTTTAATTGCGATAAACCTGACCATTGGATCAGATTCATATTTTTTGAGTGATGTTTTATACTAATAACGTCTATTACAGTTCTAAGAAATATAAAAACTACTCATGAGCTAAATAAGAGCTCGAAATTACTGCTTTAGCTAGACATCTCTTTGGTTAATCTTAATAGCAGCACCTGTAAACCTCCAACCAAAGGATTTTATGTATCATTATGGAATGAATTTTGACCATGAAAAGGTCAGATTCACTTTATCCTTGATACGGTTTCAAACACTACTGAACATAAATCTTTATTCATTTAGGATGAATCTGACCATGGAGAGGAGCCAGATTTAAATCCACTGAGGCTATTTCGTTGAGACTATTGATAGCCATCCTCATTCAAGCTACGTTTAGTCAAATCTTTTGACCACTCTTGGCACTTTGAGGAGTGAATCCGACTATTTTGTGAGTTCAGATTCGCTTCCTTAAGGCTCCTCCTAATTTCCCACTTTATATCCTTTGAAGGATAATTTTCAGCAAGCTAAACTACTGTTTGTGCACTATTATAGGGTGAATTTGACCATTGAAGAGTCAAATTCATCTACCCTAGTTCTAATACTAACATAATTATAACTATAAAACCTTGGTTATTTAGGTATTTTTAGAGGATGAATCTGACCATTCAAAGGTTCAGATTCCTCAACTCTAATGCCATCTTTAACTACATACTTTACACCTTTTAAAAGGGGTAAACTTCAGCCAACCATTCTACTATTTGTGCACTGCCATGGGGTGAATTTGACTATTAAGAAGTCAAATGCATTTACCCTAGTGCAATCTAAGCTAGTAATGAACTACAACAAGTACATGAACTAATAGCTGAGTGAGAAATATATTTCTAAGAAAAACAGTAAGCATGAACTATATGCAAAAAACAGATTAAGGTAGACTTCAAAATTTATAAGCTCAACAAAAATGCACTTGTCTTGTCGAAATAACAACCAACCCTGTATACCCAAACAACAGAATTTTCACCACATTTCAGCATCACATTTGTCATACAAGTTCATACATAAACAAATTTGAGCCAGAAACAGATTTGTGGAGAATAGACAACATATTTCAAATCTATCATTCTATTTAGTGTCAAGTGTACATACCTTTTCAGAATACAAAGAAGCCCTGACCAAATAAAGGTCAGGTCCAAAAGATTCAGGTAAAAGAAAGTAAGATCAGGCAGTAAAAAGCAGCAGTTTCAAACCAAAACAGCTCCCAAGAAATGAACCCAAAAAGATTTATGAAAACTAGAATTGAAAAACCCAAGAGAAACCCAAAAATGTGAGAATTCCAACAGAAAACCTTGAAAGAGCAGTCAGATTTTTACATTCATACTTTGGGAATGTTTCATTTTTTTTCACAGAGGAACTATTCTGATTTCTTTGTTTTTGCTTTCAGTGTTTAAAGGAGGCAATTTCAGAAATGTGGAGAGAATTTTCAGAATATAGGAGTCTAAAAAATCCTCTTAGTCTAAAGGGAGGGGGGTCTATTTATAGAATATTTGGGAATGGGATATCCTTAGAAATATTCCCAACCCAAAAGGCTGAAAATAGTACATAGGGCAGCTGTCAACGTTATCTTTTGGACAGCTGCCCCTATTCTAGAATATTATTACCTATTAAAAGACTATATTACCCTTAAAATTGTGATTTCCTAAGTCTACATTACCTATTGTACCCCTTAAACTCCCTATAATTACCCTTTTGGTAGCTAAGGTGAAGGTTATTAGCTAAACTGATTTTAATTAATAATCAATATTAACTTGAGTTAGTTACTAGGTTGTGGAAGCTGAAATTGATTTGGAATTAGCTTGAGAAGAGGCTTAGGTGAATTATTTTGGGTTTGGACTTAACTGGGATTAACTTAATTTGGACAATTAGGATTATCTAACAATTATAGTTAAGCATCTTAATTGAGTAATTAATTTCAGACTTAAATAAACTAGGCTCTAATTAATTAGTAGTCGGGCCTCTGTTGTTTTTATCAAGGGTTAAACAATTAATTCAAATTAACCAACCACTTCAGATTAATTAGATTAAACTCCTCAGACTTACTTTAAATAATTAAAACTAATTAGTTATTCTTAACTAGGATTATGACTTAGTTAATCAAGGGTTAGTTGATTAGGTTCTTAGAGTTAGTTTCTAATCATACTTATTAGTTACCTTGGTTTAATGTTCCTACACACTCAGTTATTTATGTCAAAATACATCTTGATTAAAACAGAAAAAATAAGAGAAGTTAGAAGGTAATCCTAACATTTAGACTAGAGATTAACCTAATCGATGACCAAAGCTTGAGATTAACAGGAATTGCTAACTCATTAGGGTCAAAATTTAATAATAAAAATAGTAGGTTAGGAAAAACTAACTGTCGAAGGATTCTAGACATCCTATATGCATATTAACCCGGACTAATTAATCCAACAAATTAAAAGCCAAACAAACACTTAAGAAACCAGCTGATCATTCATGATATTCAAAGGAATCCGATCAAGAACAAATACATGACTGTCATGGACATATTTAAACTTAGACTAACCTTAAAACCTAAACTAAATTATTCGACTTCCTAAAAATGGTTCAGTTAATCCAAACACATACGATAAACAAAATTAATTAACCAAAACGGATCAAGGAAAAAAATAAACGAGCACACATATGAAACAGTGATAAAAAACTATGCCAAGAAACATGGTTATCAAGAACCTTAGTTACTAATTGACGAGAACGAAATAATTAAAACATGAATAACACAAATACGTCTAGGGATTAACTAATCAAGAAGAAGAAGCATGAACGGGTGGGGGGGATAGTGAAGGAAAAACAAAAAACCTAGACCTAAAATAGTGATGATTCATGATTTTAACTGAAAAATAAAAAAAACAAAGAACAAATAGAAAAGGAAAAAAAGGGAATACCAGTGGGGTGTTTGACGGATTCCGGCGGGGTTTGAAAATGGCTCAAACCCACATGAATCAGTAGCTCTCATCAAGAGCTATTGACTCATGCAGGTATAAGTCAATAAATGTTCTCGAGTCGTCTTGTAGAAGAAAGGTTAGGATTTCGGGTTTTCAGATTTGAAATCGGTTGAGATTGAATGGGTTTTTGGTGAAATTGATAGTGGGAGGTGGTTGAGGAGGTCATGGGGATCATCTGGTATAATTTTGGGGTTGATTGGAGAAGCTCCACCGCCGAAGGCGATTTTCGGTCGGCGNTTAATGGGGCCGGCCGGGCAAGGGGTTCAATTGGGCTTGGGTCGTAATTGAGGTTTAGGGAGGGATTGAGTCTGGGTGTAGTGGCCCAGTCCGATTTTTAGCCCTTATCTTTTAATCCATGAACCAAATTACTAAAAAATAAAATTAACCCATGAAATCAATTAACTATTTTCCTATAGTATTTAGATAATGAGTCTAAATTAATTTATAAAAGTAAGAACATTAATTTTAGATGGTAATACCAATAATTATTAAAAGACCCGATTTTTGTGGTTTTTTTCTAAGAAATGTGATTAAATAATGTCACTAAGTGTTAATTTAACAAAAAACCTAATTATGCAAGACAAAAGTTTTTTAGAGATTTTGTTATTTTATTTTATAAATTTAAAAGATAAATTATGATTAAAAAATACAAATAATTCATAAATACACACTAAATTCACACAAAAAGCTATAAAATTGATTTATTTATCAAATTTTGTTGGAATATTTAGTAGGTGAAAAATTACATGCTCACAACTGCCCCTCTTCGCTCGGAAACACGAAGAGTTTTCGGGCAAAGACAAAGTGAGCAGTTATGAACAACTTTTACCTGTTCAAATACTCCATGTGAAGCGTTTTTGAAAAGTTTGACCGAACCCTGCTTCAAGGTTGCCTACATATCCTTGGCTATAAAGTAATCGGGTCAGTGTAGTTCTGGAAGTTTTGACAGCTGGGACTACCGGATAACTGTGATTTCACTATGGTTGCTGCTGTTACTGCTGCTGATCTCCTTATTACACCAAAGTCAAAAATGAAAAAGACTAAACTAGCTTATCATCTATGAGTTACAAAATTCATATCTATAAGTCTTCTGTATCTTGGTCTTGAGTCTTGGTTGTTTCTTCACACTGACTCTGATCTGAATTTTGATGCTTGTTAGTTGTATGTGCTGGTTCACTCTTATTCAGCTTCTCGGATCACGACAGGATATACTGGACGGATAACTTCAATCTGCTCCGAATAGTCCATATCTTCCCTGTTTCCGCACTTTTGGATTCAATCTTCTCTTTCATCTTTGTTTTATTATTTTTTGGATCAAAACTTCTTCTTTTGGACGTCTCGATTTCCAATGTCCTAAACTTGTAATCTGCACGAAAATCAAAGCAAACGAATGAAATTTTCTGCCCCAGTTTTCACTAGAAAGGAAATCTACACTAATTTGTTATTGAAAGCGATGAAAGGCCGGGAGCAGTGCACCTGGAGTTATTGTAGACTAGGGAATGAATTCCCTATATCTCAAGGTAAGATCAACTATGGGCTGGAGACCCTAGGTTGCAAAATAAACTCAACTAGGGATTGTATACCCTATGTTGGAAAAGAAATCAATTAGGGAATGTATACCCTAAATTGGAAAAGAAAGCATCAACTAGGGAATGTATAGCCTTAATTGGAAAAGAAAGCATCAACTAGGGAATGTATACCCTTAATTGGAAAAGAAAACATCAATTAGGGAGTGTATACCCTTAATTGGAAAAGAAAACATCAATTAGGGAATATGTACCCTTAATTGGAAAAGCAAAGCATCAGTTAGGGGATGTATACCCTTAACTGGAAAAGCAAAACATCAATTAGGGAATGTATACCCTTAATTGGAAAAGCAAAGTATCAGTTAAGGAATGTATACCCTTAACTGGAAAAGCAAAACATCAATTAGGGAATGTATACCCTTAATTGGAAAAGCAAAGTATCAGTTAAGGAATGTATACCCTTAACTGGAAAAGAAAAGCACCAGTTAGGGAATGTATACCCTTAACTGGAAAATCAAAACATCAACTAGGGAATGTATACCCTTAATTGGAAAAGCAAAGCGCCAGTTAGGGAATGTATACCCTTAAATAGAAAAACAAACATCAATTAGGGAATGTATACCCTTAATTGGAAAAGAAAACATCAGTTAGGGAATGTATACCCTTAATTGGCATCGACTAGGGAGCGTGTACACCCATGTCGGGAAAGGTGTAGTTGGGGATTGGCGGCCCCATACCACTTTGAGTCATTTTAAACTTCAATTCTTCTCTCTTCTCTCTTCTCTATTTTTTTTTTTTTCTTTTATCTTTCTTTCCTTTTTTTATTTTTATTTTAGGCATGCGGGAAAAGAATTTTTTGGAGGAAACTTCCCTTTCGTTGGAGTCAACGCTGCAGAACTCCTTCTAGCTCTTGCGCAATTCTTTTTGGTTGCACCTGCTTTTTGCATGGTTTTTTTTTGCACATGTTTCCTATTTTCGAACAAAGAACAATTTGTTAGTTTGAAACGGTGCTTGGTTTTGCGGCCTTGATTATTTCAAGCTTTTCAGTTTCAGCCCTCTTGACGAAGATCTCAACTGTTTGCTTGTTTGCTGAGGATTGGGTTTCGTTTCCAGACCCGGGGACCTTGACTTTCCAGATTTTGTCGTGGTGACTGGTCACATGGGACCCAACATTTCAACTTTATTCTGCCTTTGTAGTCCTTTCACTTGCTTCTCTTTGGATTTCTGGAGTATCGGGGGGGATTTTTTTGGCCCCTCAAATTCTGCCGCACGGGTTAGTTTCGGGAGACTTGACCTTTCCAATTTTACTTTGCCCTTGTCGGCCTTCCATTTCTGGTCTTTCCTCCGTCTTTAAAGCAACGGGAGCGCTTTGGCTTTTCATATTTTGCCGAGAGGGTTAACCACGTGGGAATTAACCTTTCACTTCAATTGCCTTCATAGTTATTTTGATTTGATCTTCTCCTTTCAAGAGTTGTGTTTACAGTATCGGCCATTGCGGCCAGTCGGGATCGACTTGATGCCCCTGATGAGGCTCGGTGCCCTTTACATGTTAGCTTGCGTCAAATGAGAACCTTGTAAATCAGTTTTGCCATCCTTTCTTTGTCTTGTTTCAGGAACAGAGTTAGACCAAAAGGGATTGAGAAACAATAAATGACAGGATGGATAATGAGTTTAAACGAGAGGTATCCCTTTCAGGGAAAGGAAGGAAAGACTTATTTGGAGTGCATGCGGACTTCAATGAACATGACATGCCTTTTGGACTGGATGCATGATCCGTGTAAACCGTCCGACTCTCACAAATTCATCAAAACTATCACCTCGAGATTGAGAAACCTTGCCCCGGACTGCGTCCACGTCAGTGAACAATTATCCTTTTCGATCAGTGGCGCCCTTTGCGGGTTTTCACCAACTAACCTCTCTCATTTCTCTTCTCACCATCGCCTCATAGTGCTCTTTGTGAGTTTTCACTAATAAGACTCTCTCATTTTTAATTTCTTTGCTTACCGTCGCCTCACGGTGCCCGTGTGGGTTTTCACCGATAAGACTCTCTCATTTTATTTCTCTCATTTGTTTGCACCAGATCCGACACTGTATCCTCCAACTTTAGACATATTTGTCGATTTATCAGAAGGACTTGAACATGGTTTTGGTGAAAAGAGTTTGTATTGAATTACAACTTCGGAACCTTTTATGCAAAAACATCACTGGACATAACATTTGCCCCAGCTTAAACTCTTGGGGAAATGTGGAATTTTATTTTGGTGTGACTGAACTCCAGGGAGAGGCTGCCTACGTATCCTTTCGGAATCAAGTCGAACGTAGTTCAGGGAAACATTTTGTTTTTGTTTTGATTTTTCTATTGATTTTTTTCCTTTTCCAAATAACACGGGTTCCAAAGAGGGTAATCAAAGAAAGGTAACCAGCTCAAAGAGTTTGCAAAAGGGTTAATGGTGTTTGGGTAGCGAGAATGAAAGCCTTCATCACCTTAATCGAAGAACTTTTAATATTATATGGAAGATCAAACGTAGTACCTTTTGACTGCATCTGCATTGACAGCCGTTTCCGGATCATTTCCTTCGATATCCCCCAGGTATAACGCTTCTTTTGGTAGCAATTTCCTTATGATGTATGGACCTTTCCAATTCGGGGTGAATTTTCCTTTCGCCTCTTCGTGGTGCGGGAGGATACGTCTTAAAACAAGTTGCCCCACTTCGAAGTTCCTAGGTCGAACTTTCTTGTTGTAAGCACGGGCCATTCTTTATTGGTACAACTGCCCGTGGCACACTGCGACCATCATTTTCTCATCAATCAGAGTTAATTTCTCCAGTCGGGTTTTGACCCACTCATCATCCTCAATTTTTGCTTCGACAATAATCCGAAGGGAAGGAATTTCAACTTCTGCGGGTATTACGGCTTCAGTGCCATAAACCAATAGGTAAGAGTAGCCCCAACCGATGTGCGTACAGTTGTGCGATATCCCAACAATGCAAAAGACAACTTCTCATGCCATTGCCTGGATGTTTGAATCATTTTCCTGAGAATTTTCTTGATGTTTTTGTTTGCTGCTTCAACGACGCCATTGGCTTTGGGCCGGTAAGGGGTGGAGTTGCGGTGTGTGATTTGGAACTGTTCACACACCTCCCTCATCAAGTTACTGTTCAGATTCGCGGTATTGTCGGTAATGATAGTTTTTTGGATACCAAAACGACAGATGATATTAGAATGCATGAAATCCACCACCGCTTTCTTAGTGACAGCTTTGAACGTGACTGCCTCGACCCATTTTGTGAAATAGTCGATAGCAACCAAGATGAATATGTGCTCGTTTGAGGCCCTTGGCTCGATTGACCCAATGACATCCATTCCCCAGGCAACAAACAGCCAGGGTGCTGACATAGGATGCAGTTCTGATGGTGGTGCATGGATTAAGTCGCCATGTATTTGACACTTATGGAACTTCCGGACGAAACCGAAACAATCTTTCTCCATGGTCATCCAATAATATCCAGCCCACAAGATTTTCTTTACGAGGACGTACCCGTTCACGTGGGGACCGCATACTCCTGAATGCACCTCGCTCATAATCCTTTCGGCTTCTTTGGCGTCTACACATCTTAATAGATTTAGATCGGGAGTCCTTTTATACAGTACTTCCCCACTTAGGAAGAAACTGTTGGCGAGCCTTCGGATGGTTCTCTTTTGGTCTCTGTTGTCCTGCTCTGGATATTCTTTTATCTTCAAGAATCTTTTGATATCATGATACCATGGTTGGACGTTGGGTTCTACTTCAACCGTGTTTCAATAACCATGTTTTTCCTTGATTTGAATCTCCAATGGGTCTATGTGAACATTACCCGGATATGGCAGTATTGCAGCTAGGGTGGCCAGCGCATCGGCTAACTCGTTGCGGCACCGAGGAATATATTTGAACTCGACAGCTTTGAATCGCTTGCTAAAATCCTCCACATGATGTCTGTAGGGAAGGAGCTTAACATCTCGAGTTTCCCATTCTCCCTGAGCCTGCGTGATGATCAAATCGGAGTCCCCCATGATCAATAATTCTTCTACATCCATGTCAATGGCCATGTTCATGCCCATTATACAAGCTTCATATTCAGCAGTATTGTTTGTACAGAAGAAATGGAGGCGGGCCGTGACAGGATAGTGTTGTCCTGTGGGTGAAATCAAGATTTCCCTTATCCCAATACCTTTTGCATTGGCTGCTCCGTCGAAGAACATTTTCCAGGTGTCATTGCCTTCCAAGATTACTTCGATGGAATTGACTTCCTCATCCGGAAAATAAGTGCTCAAAGTTTGGTATTCATCATCAACCGGATTCTCAACTAGATGATCGGCCAATGCTTGAGCTTTCATGGTTGTGCGGGTGACATAGACAATGTCGAATTCTGTGAGCAAGATTTACCATTTTTCTAATCTCCCGGTGGGCATTGGCTTTTGGAATATGTACTTCAAAGGATCCAACCTAGTGATGAGGTAGGTTGCATAAGCCAACAAATAATGTCGGAGCTTCTGAGAAACCCAAGTTAGAGCGCAACAAGTTCTTTCCAACAGAGTATACTTGGCTTCGTAGCTTGTGAACTTCTTTCTCAAGTAATATATGGCCTGCTCTTTCTTCTCGATTGCGTCATGTTGCCCGAGAACACACCCAAAGGAATTTTCCAACACTGTCAGGTATAAGAACAAAGGTCTCCCTGGTTCTGGTGGGACTAGCACTAGCAGATTTGACAGATATTCTTTGATCTTGTCGAAAGCGTCCTGGCATTCGTCTGTCCATTTGATGGTTGTATCTTGCTTCAACAGCTTGAATATAGGCTCACATGTGGATGTCAACTGAGCGATGAACCTGCTAATGTAATTCAACCTGCCCAGCAGACTCATGACCTCCTTCTTGGTTCTTGGAGGTGGGAGATCCCGAATAGATTTCATCTTCATCGGGTCCAGCTCGATTCCCCGTCGACTGACTATAAACCCCAGTAATTTTTCGGATGGAACTCCGAAGGCATATTTGGCTGGGTTTAATTTCAGATCATGTTTACGCAGGTGTTCGAAGAATTTCCTCAAATGTTGCACATGGTCATCTTGCGTCCTGGATTTAATGATCACATCATCCACGTACACCTCAATTTCCTAATGCATCATGTCATGGAATATGGCGGTCATGGCTCTCATATAAGTTGCCCCAGTGTTCTTCAAACCAAATGGCATGACCCGGTAACAGTAGGTTCCCTAGGGTGTAGTGAAGGCTATCTTTTCTGCATCCTCTTCATCCATCAACACCTGGTGATATCCGACATAGCAATCGACAAATTACTGTACCTCATGTTTGGCATTGTCAACTAGGATATGTATGTTTGGCAGTGGGAAAGTTATCCTTGGGGCTCGCTTTGTTCAAATCTCGATAGTCGACACATACTCGAATCTTTCCATCCTTCTTAGGTACCAGAACCACATTGGCCAGCCAGGTGGTGTATTACACCACTCGTATTACTCCAGCTTTTAGTTGTTTAGCGACCTCTTCTTTGATTTTGTCACTCATGTATGTTTTAAATTTTCTCTGCTTTTGTTGGACCGGTGGATAACCGGGATAGGTTGGCAATTTGTGTACTACTAAGTCCATACTTAGTCCGATCATGTCGTCATAGGACCAAGCAAACACGTCTTTGAATTCAAATAGGATTTGAATCAAGGCGTCCCTAGTTCTTTCATCCGTGTGGACGCTTATCATGGTTTCTCGAATCTCCTCTGCATTACCTAAGTTAACGGGTTATGTTTCGTTTAAGTTTGGCTTAGGCTTATTCTCGAATTGTTCCAATTCTCGATTTATTTCCCTAAAAGCCTCTTCTTCATCATATTTCGGTTCTTGTTTCGTTATTTTGAGGTTAGACAACATATTAAGATCAGAGCATGAAGTCCGCAAGCATGTCATGTTTTTAAGGCCTCATTATTAGGACTGAAAAAATAAGAAAAATAAACAAAAATCAGAAAGAATAATAGATGATGAAATTTTGATTTCATTTCATTGAATTTGAACATAGGAGGGTTTACATCGGAATTCAAAAGGCAAGAAACTAAAAAAAAACACTTGAGTTACACCCTGAAATAACACATAGTGCAGAAAAGATGGCAAAAGTTGAACTACCACGACTCCCGCCTAAGGGGGAATGGAGTAGCCTTCCAGTTTTGCAACTTGGAGTCAGGCCCCATATACTACACTTCAGCAGTGCTGGAGCCTTCTCCTGGTTGGACCATATGAGCCTTATACAACATCTGTCTCATTGCTCCGCAGATTTCTTCAATTTCTTCGGCTGTGAAAGCATCCTCCTCTTCCTCTACGTATTTTGGCTTGACGAATGATTCGGTGATGTGCGGGATCGGCTGAGGCAATACCCAACCATTTTTCTTATGTTGGTCAGCCCATTGTTCATCGTCAGGAGTAGCTTGAAACCCTATGCCGAAGAACTTCTTACTGGTAGGCAAGGTGATAGGTTCTTTAATGCCTTGCAAGGACACCCCAAGCCCTTTTCCAGGCATGTACCCATGTTTAATCATGTCGCTAGTGACCATAATTGATGCGCTTGATAGGAAGGGTTGAGGGCACGGGGTTCCTTCCTCATGTTGGTCCGTAACCACAATCTCGAAAGCCTGGTAGACTATGTGCTCGCTGCCTTCTCTTGCTTCCAGGCATGGGACTGATGGGTCCCTGTAAATGGATTGCTCGTCCTCTCCATGGACCACAGTTTCCTGGTCTTCATACTCGAACTTAACCATCTGGTGGAGAGTAGATGGCACTGCCCCTGCTGCATGGATCCAAGGTCTTCCAGGAGATAATTATAGGAAGTATCCATATCCATGACTTGGAATGTCACTTCAAAATCTACAGGGCCGATTGTCAAGACCAAATCAATCTCCCCGATTGCGTCTCTCTTGATACCATCGAATGCACGGACGCACACATTGTTGGGCCTAATTCTCTCAGTCCCGATCTCCATACTTTGTAGGGTCGAGAGAGGGAAAATATCAAGCCCAGATCCGTCGTCCATCATAACTCTTTTCACATAGTACCCGTCACATTTAACAGTTAGGTGGAGAGCTTTGTTGTGGGCAGCCCCTTATGGGGGAAAGTCATTTTTGCTAAATCAGATCCGATTGATTTCGAAAAATCGTTCTGCCATTCTTTCCATTTGCTCAACTGTGGTCTCGGCCGGAACATATGCTTCATTAAGTGGTTTGATCAGGATTTTCTGATGCTCGTTCAAACTTATCAGCAAGGATAGAAGTGAGACCTGAGTGGGAGACTTTCTGAGCTGCTCAATTATGGCGTATTCAGAGGTTTTCATATTTTTGAAGAATTTTTCTGCCTCTCCAGTACTGATCGGCTTCTTAGGCGGAAAGCGTTTCTGCTTGCTTTTGTTCAGTTTTTCCAAGTTTAGGTATTTCTCTGATGAGTTTATCTCACTCATTTCCCCAGTAATTTATTTTCCTTTGTACGTTACCACCGTCTTGTGTTAATTACAGGGGACGGCAGTAGTATTCTTCACAGGAATCTGCGACACGCGGCTAATAACCACGGGCTCATTCAGCCTTGGTGAAATTATTTGCCCCTGCGCCACATACGTCCCCTTTGGCACGTACATTTTGGGGTCATTCATCAATGCTTTGTTGAATTGTAACCTTTTGGGAGGACTTACCACATTTTGTTCCTTCCTTGGTGCCTTGGGGATGTAAAGAACAACGTCTTTAGAGGGTCCCATATTTGTCTTGGCTTCAGCCTTCCCCATGACCTGGAGGACGGGGTTACTCTTCTTCATTTCTTTGACTGGTTTGGGTGCCGCCTTGGGATTTATCTCCACATATGCGATGGCGATGATAGCCTTTAAAGATGGATAAAAGTCCTGGTCCTCGAAAATCATGCCGATGAAGGGCCCATTATTATGAGTGGGAAATGGATTGTTCGTCACATTGGGAGCTTCTTCGTCCCTTAACACCATTTTCTTTTGTTCTATAAGGTTTTCCACGACTCTTTTGAGGGTCCAACACTCCTCTGTGTCGTGCCCTTCTGCTCCGGAATGGTAGGCACAATTGGTTCCCGGCCTGTATGATGCTGATGTTGGGTTTTGCATGGTCGGAGGTACGGGCTGCAGAAGCCCCATCTGGACTAACTTTGGGAAGAGGCTTGAATATGTCTCACCGATAGGAGTGAAGTTGAGTCTCCTCAGTGGTTCACGGGGGTAGGTAATGTATGGATAGTTGTTTTGGGGAGGGCGTGGATTATATGGAGCTGGGGGAAGATGGTTATTTCTCGGGGGTGGAGCTCTGTTGTGGTTGTATTGTTGTTGCGGCCTGGGATGCGGCTGAGCGTTCATTACCGCATAGGGAAAAGGGGGCGTAGCATAAGTTGCGTATTGGTGAGGATAGTAATGTTGGGAAGCTTTGGGAAATGGATGTTGGTATTTTCGAGACTTCCTGATATCGGAAATCATCATGGCCCCTTCTTCTTTCTTCTTTCTATTGGCTGCACTCCCGGATCCGCTTTGGATGGCCTGAGAGGTTGCTCTTATGGAAGATTGGCTTAGGATACGACCGGTTTTTAGACCATTCTCAACCATTTCTCCAATTTTGATTGCTTCCGCAAATGGTTTGCCCATGGCGGACATCATATTTTGGAAGTAATCAACTTTTTATGCTTGTAGAAAGACACTGACCATTTCAACCTCATCCATCGAAGGTTTGACCCTGGAGGCCTGCTCGCGCCACTTAATGGCGTACTCTCTGAAATTTTCTGAGAATTTCTTTTTGAGATTGGATAGAGAGTTCCTATCGGGAGCGATGTCCATGTTGTATTGGAATTGCCGAACAAAGTCCCATTCCAGGTCATCCCATATGTTCCAGCGGGATATATCCTGGTGCATGTACCATTCTGATGCAATCCCTGTCAAGCTTTCTCTGAAATATGCCATGAGAAGTTCCTCTTTCCCACCTGCTCCCCGGAGCTGGTTGCAATACTTTTTTAGATGAGCTATGGGGTCCCCATGTCCGTCATATTTTTTTAACTTGGGGGTTTTAAACCCAAGAGGAAAGTGGACGTGCGGGAACATGCACAAGTCTACATAGGAGACACTTTTCTGCCCGCTCAGCCCCTGTATATTCTTGAGGCTCTGCTCAATACTCTTCATTTTCCGAGCCAATTCTTCGTGCTCGGGGCTCTTCTTATCTTGTCCCAAAGTGGCCTCAGACTGAGGTTGTTGGGGGTATGCATTGGGAGTAACATGAGTGGTATCCAGATGTACGGACGGTGTTTGGAATGTGAATGATGGTGGCTCGAAGATTGGCCCAGAGATAGTCGGTGGGGCCGTGGCAGAGATTGGTGGCGCGGTGAAGATGTTGGAAGACACACCGGAAAATAGGGCCTGGGGGCGAACCTCAGAAGGCCTTCCGGCAAAGTGAGCCAACATAGTTGGATATCTAAACGGCGTGGATGGGTAACTTATAGGGATGTTGGATGTCCCGCCTGCCCTGGGAATTATCTCTGGGAAACCCGGGATGGTACTGGGTGGTTCCCTACCATTGGACCATGCGTCCCACATTTCCAGCATGCGGCAACACAGAGTCTTGTTCTCTTCAGCTATTGCTGACTCAGATGTTGGGATGGCTGGATTCAAGTCTTCCAAGGAAGAGTTGACGATTGATAAGTGACTTTCGGATGTCATTTCTATGCTCCCTTTTGATCTAGTGAAGTAAGGATGGGAAGACAGGTTACCGCAAAACCAACCACCTAAAAACACCTTTTCACAGATTGAAACAACAAAACGTTAGGTTGAAGCATTTATCTCATAGGGAATCACACGTTTGGGGTATGTAATGCACCTAGTCAATAAATTCTTTCTATATGTTTTGCAACAGTTGTGTATTTCATCCCAGCTTTATTTCTCGGTTTCGAACTTTTCCCTTTTTATCATTCTTGTCCTTTTTTTGTTATCATTTTCCGCTCTTTTATTCCTTACTCGGTTTCCTTTCTTAAGGTTATGATCGAATCCTATGTGGATTGCCTATGTATCACGGCGCTGCGTGAATCAGATCATCCCGTAGTTCAAAGGATAAATATTTTTCATAAAACTTTCAATCATTAAAAATACTTAAGATTACAAAAAATTTAGCCCACTTTTTGGAAATTTTTAAAATTACAAAACAGACTCAACACATACTTTTCTTGGAAATGTAAAAGCTACAGTGGACTTAGACAGGACTGTAACAAGAAAACAAAATACAGACTCGAGAAAATATCAAGAGTACATCAGTGCTTCCAATGCTCCAGGGACTTGCGGGGAATCATTCGGCCTTGCCACGGGCCTGCGTACCATATCTTGCTGGAGGCGGCATAGGTCATCCATTATCTTGTGGACAAATATCATTACCACTAAGAAGAAGGTGGTCTGAGTCATATCTTTGAATTCCTGGAATTTGGTGACAATGTAATCGGCTATATCTCGGACTTTTTGCCTGATAACACCTTTTTCCTGAAGTAGACGCCCGATCTGCTGAGATATTGCCCCTAAAACCTGGGCGTCTTCGTGACTCTGCTCTTTCCATTGTTGTAATTCGTCTTCCAACTGAGCTATCATGGCGTAGCACTGTTCCCTTTCTGCCTTAAATCTCTTTTCTTGCTTGGCCGTTTCGTTTTCAAAGGTGGCCATCCTTTATTTTAAGCCCATAACTTCTTGGTCGTTCTTTCTCTTTATTTTTTGCACGAATTCTGCTCTTTCTTCTGCATTCTTTGCCAATTTTTCTCGCACTTGGGTCAAATCCTCTTCGGCTTTGTCAAGGTCATCACCATAGCTACAAAACTTTTGCCTGAGGTTGGTGACAAGTCTTTCGTCAGCTCTGCTTAATGGCTATCCTCATTTTTTGTATCTGAGCCCGGAGGGCCTCATTCTCTTTGTTCAACATGTTTCTTTCTCCTTCGGCTGCAGCAGTTTGTAGAGTGTTTTCAAATTTGAGCTCCCTGATCTGGGCCTCCAGTTTACTTATTGTAGCCCATTAGTTGTTTACCTTCTCTAACCAGACCCAGTGTTCTTGTGTCTGCTCAGTAAAATGTTGCACGTGAGGTCTTTTCGAAGGTCGCTCTGGTTCTTGGTGCTCTTTGCCTCTTCTGCCATACCAAAGTGTAGGCGGGCTCCACTTCCCCTTTGGATAGATTTCTTACCCGAGTCTGAGGTTCTAAAAATCTGCACTCATTCCATATTTGACGGACCCTTCCTTCAGGAAATGCAGCTCTCGGACATAACTCAATGGCTTGTTCGCTTAAGTCCTCATCATGTGGAACACCCTGTTGTCTTCCCAACTTCTGTATGACCCGATGCAGGGCATATGGTTGAATGCTTCGCAGACCCATTAACAAAAGATAGCACACCTCAGCAGACATATTGATAACCTCGCCGACAGGGAGCCACTCGAATGTCCACTCGATTTGGTCGGCAGTAAATGAACTCAAATGTGAGTGCCAGGCTTCTGAGCCCCTCAGGAAATTTGTGGCCCTCTAACCGAGAACCATGTTCTTCGATATAATTCAAACCAGTTAGGCCGTAGTTCATGTAGCCTGGGCGGTGACAGAGGTGCTCGATCATCCAAATTTGTAGGAGCAGATTGCACCCTTCAAAGAATTTTCCTCCAGACTGGCAAATCGTCAAGGCGGGGTAAATCTCAGCTAAAATCAATGGTATAAGGGTGCCATTGGAATTTTTTATCATGAAATCCGCCATCCCTACCAGTCTAATATCTATGAGTCTGTCACTCCTTGGGTAGATTAAGGTGCCCAGGAATGCTACCACGAAAGCTAGACCCCGGCGGGCTTCCTATTGAGCCTGGTCTTTGTGAGTTAGACCAGTGTTGTCAGCTTCATAGCCCCGAGGATCTCCATAACGTTTGTACAGAAAAAAGAAAGTGCAAAACCCTTCGGATAGGTGTGGGTCCTGGACGTCCCGAATAATGTTCAAAAGATCCAAGAATTTATATGGAGTTACCGCCCTGGGTTCCACCAGATACCGACTTCGAAGATTGTCATTGAGACCAGCATACCCCGCTATTTCCTCTAGCGTAGGTGTCAACTCAAAGTCTAAAAAGTGGAATAGATCCCAAAACGATACTAGAGCTTCGACGATGTCCAGCCTTGGCTTGATTTTTAGAAGACCAGTAAGTCCACCTAAAGCTTTCACAGCAGACTTTCTACTAACTTCCCCCAAGTCGCTCCACCACATATGGAGTCCCAAGGGGATTTCCTCGACGTCCTTAAAGGGAATATTTTCAACTTTATTCATCATGCACATTTGTTTTGATTAAAAACCACAAAAATTTTGACCGAATGCGAAAAAACATTATTATTATTTTTTTTTCAAAAAGTTTTGTAATAAAGAAGAGGGACCATCTTTGCGAATACGGCCCTTCAATACTTCTGGTAGGAAGTTTTTAGGGCTGTGCTCGCTAATTGGGTCAAAATTTGGAAAACATCATAGGTGGCTATATTTGCAAAAATAGCTTTCCGGCGCCCCGTTTGGGCAACTTGGCTGTTTATGGCATCACCTAATTTTATTTAGGACCATATCTTTTGAATAAAATAAGGTTGGACCCGGTGAGGGTTGCCTACGTATCTCACACCGGTGAGAATCAAACAAGGCTTCGGAAAAATCTTGACTAATTAAAAATATACATCTACTTACTTTGTTTTGGGATATTATTTTCCTTCTTCATTTTCAGAAAATTTTGGCAGAGTTTCGGGATATTTCAAATACGGGGATTTTTAAAACAAGGTGAATTTTGTATTCTACCTCACTCTTGGTTTTTCTGTTTGTTTTTATTTTTAGCCGGTCAACACACAAGCCGAAATAAATAAATGCATACGTAGCAGGTAAGATGCATCAGGATGATCTTTTATTTCGGGTACACCTGTCCTAGACGGACCCAACCCTGTGCTGAGTCCCCTATGTCAAATGCACATGATGCAAATAAGCGTTCCTACTAGGGATCCGGCGTGAGGCTATGTTATTCTAAGTTTAAATCCTGGGGTTTTGTTCTAGACCAGTCTTACCCGAGCGAACAGCTCGAGCCGATGTCGGGGCAGCGTACCAAGAATACAGAAGCTTCACCGGCTTTGAAACTTGTCTGTACCTCGTTCTAAAATTTGGATGACTCTAACAGAAAATAAGTCACACGAAGTGCACACTTCCCAGATGATTCAGAAGACTCAGAGAGAAGAAGGTTTTCAGCAAAGTTTATATGTAATTCAGATAAATATCAAAGCGGTAAATATGGCAATTAGCACGTTAGGTTTAAACACGTAAAATCAGATAATAAAAGTCAAACCATAACAGCTATATAAGCTCGAATTCTTGAACCCTGAACCAGAGATTCTGGATTTGATCCCCAGCAGAGTCGCCAGAGATATCACACCTCATTTTTCAACCCCCGGATTAATGAAGGGGTAATAAGGGAGTTTTTCCACTTTAAGTGACATAAATCGGTTTTGGGACTTTATTATTATTTCAGAGTCGCCATCCAGATTTTTGAAAATGATCTGGGACACCGTTTATTTATTGAAATCCCAAATCGAGGAATTTTAGACTCTGTTTTAAGTTGCCTGCGAACCAGAAATTCGAGTAAGGAATTTCTGTTAACCCGGGAGAAGGTGTTAGGCATTTCCCGAGTTTCGTGGTTCTAGAACGGTCGCTTAACTATTAATATTTGGCCTAAATTATAATTATTTATGTTTTTTAGCCTATTGTATATTTAAACTCTTTGAAATTTAGTCGCTTTTGATAATTATGGATTTATCTTGAAAACAAGTCACAAGAACGTGCACTTGTTATGGTTTTGAACGTATTACAATTACGCCACATGAAATGCACCCGTAATCGCAACATGTGATTTTATTATGATATGAAGTTTGAAGACGGGGACATGAGTTTTCGAACCCGAGTGTAGATTACGTAATCAAGACTATTGGTCATGACGGTTTTATAGTGTCTATTTGAGGCAAAATTCGATTATCTTTTGTGTTTTCTATTCGAAGGAGTATTTTAGTTTTAATATCAATTAGGACGTTATGGATTTATCTTGAAAAAGTTACGATGGCATACACTTGTTGTTTTGAGCACATGGCAAACACGTCACATGAAATGCACCCGTGGCTGCTATGTACATTTTATTAATGTTTGGAGTTGAAGGTCGGGGGCATGAGTTGCCACTCCCGAGTGTCGGTTATGGTAGTTTTGGAATAATATCCGATTCTTTATCAAATTTCAAACTAAAGGTATGGTTCTACCTAAAGGATTACCTAGAAGTGAATTTCATTAATCTAAAAGATAGCATGTTTCGGGCCATGGCCATATTTTAGCCCCAAATTGTTTCAACTCTTTCGGTCAATCCTAATTGTGGCTAGTTCGTAGGACAGGTAGTTTAGACAATTTAGCCAAGCATGACTAATCAAGGATACTAGCAGAAATAGCTACCCAACAACTTTAATGTAAAAATCAGAACCAAATTTGGATAATTACTATCCTTTTAACCACTAAACAATGTTGTTCTGAAACGTAATATTCACGTATAAAGAAAATCCACAGGTTTGAGATAAGTTACACAAACGGAAATGCATAATGAGAAGGTGTTTTCAAATTCCAATTAAGTATTAATCATTGTATTCCATATTACATGGATATTATAAGACAACAGAAAAACAAGACATGAATGTTTATAATTAACTTCCTGGGCTATCACGTTAATAAGAAGAAATGACAACTTGAGGATTAAATTCATAATGTCTAGTCCAATTTATTACAACACCAAAATAAATGTGTACATGGTCTAATAAACTTACTTTTACATCACTTGTACTATGAAAGAGATTTTCTAACAGAATACTAAGAATTAATTAATTAGAAGCTAATGGTTGCCTCTATGCGGACCTGCAGTTACCATTGAGCCTCGAACAAAATTGAACTCTTATGCATCAGTAGAGAATGGATCTGCCCATTAGGGAAGGGTCAGGTCCAGTTCTCTGGATGCTATTTTGAAACTAGACAATCACTTATAAATATTTGAGCACTTTTAATTGGGATAAACCTGACCATTGGATCAAATTTATATTTTTTTAGTGTTGTTTTATACGAATAACGTCTATTACAGTTCTAAGAAATACAAAAGCTACTCATGAGCTAAATAAGAGATCGAAATTACTGCTTTATCTAGACATCTCTTTGGTTAATCTTAATAGCAGCACCTGTAAACCTCCAACCAAAGGATTTTATGTTTCATTATGGAATGAATTTTGACCATGAAAAGGTCAGATTCACTTTACCCTTGATACGGTTTCAAACACTACTGAACATAGTTCTTTATTTATTTGGGATGAATATGACCATGGAGAGGAGTCATATTTAAATCCACTGAGGCTATTTCGTTGAGACTATTGATAGTCATTCTCATTCAAGCTAAAGTTTAGTCAAATCTTTTGACCACTCTTGGCACTTTGAGGAATGAATCCGACTATTTTGTGAGTTCGGATTCGCTTCCTTAAGTCTCCTCCTAATTTCCCACTTTATATCCTTTGAAGGATAATTTTCAGCAAGCTAAACTACTATTTGTTCACTATTATAGGGTGAATTTGACCATTGAAGAGTCAGATTCATCTACCCTAGTGCTAATACTAACATAGTTCTAACTATATAGAAAATCTTGCTTATTTAGGCATTTTTAGAGGATGAATCTGACCATTCAAAGGTTCAGATTCCTCAACTCTAATGCCCTCTTTAACTACATACTTTACATATTTTAAAAAGGGTAAACTTCAGCCGACCGTTTTACTGTTTGTGCACTGCCATGGGGTGAATTTGACTATTAAGAAGTCAATTTCATCTACCCTAGTGCAATCTAAGCTAGTAATGAACTACAACAAGTACAGGAACTAATAGCTGAGTAAGAAATATATTTCTGAAAAAACAGTAAGCATGAACTATATGCAAAAAAACAGATTAAGGTAGACTTCAGAATTTATAAGCTCAACAAAAATGCACTTGTCTTGTCGAAATAACAACCAAATCTTGTATACCCAAACAACAGAATTTGCACCACATTTCAGCATCACATTTGTCATACAAGTTCATACATAAACAAATTTGAGCCAGAAACAGATTTGTGGAGAATACACAACATATTTCAAATCTATCATTCTATTTAGTGTCAAGTGTACATACCTTTTCGGAATACAAAGAAACCCTGAACAAATATAGGTCAGGTCCAAAAGATTCAGGTAAAATAAAGTAAGATCAGGCACTAACAAGCAGCAGCTTCAAACCAAAACAGCTCCCAAGAAATGAACCCAGAAAGATTTATGAAAACCAGAATT
Source organism: Nicotiana paniculata (assembly GCA_005239505.1). NCBI lineage: Eukaryota > Viridiplantae > Streptophyta > Magnoliopsida > Solanales > Solanaceae > Nicotiana > Nicotiana paniculata. Next base: position 96,353 of record ML338832.1, read on the forward strand.
GAAAAACCCAAGAGAAACCCAAAAATGTGAGAATTCCAACAGAAAACCTTGAAGAAACCTTGAAAGAGCACTCAGATTTTTACATTCATACTTTGGGAATATTTCATTTTTTTCACAGAGGAATTATTCTGATTTCTTTGTTTTTGCTTTCAGTCTTTAAAGGAGGCAATTTCAGAAATGTGGAGAAAATTTTCAGAATATAGGAGTCTAAAAAATCCTCTTAGTCTAAAGGGAGGGGGTCTATTTATAGAATATTTGGGAATGGGATATCCTTAGGAATATTCCCAACCCAAAAGGCTGAAAATAGTACATAGGACAGCTGTCAACCTTATCTTTGGGATAGCTGCCCCTATTCTAGAACATTCTTACCTATTAAAATACCATTTTACCCTTAAAATTGTGATTTCCTAAGTCTACATTACCTATTGTACCCCTTAAACTCCCTAGAATTACCCTTTAGGTAACTAAGGTTAAGGTTATTAGCTAAACTGATTTTAATTAATAATCAATATTAACTTGAGTTAGTTACTAGGTTGTGGAAGCTGAAATTGATTTGGAATTAGCTTGAGAGGAGGCTTAGGTGAATTATTTTGGGTTTGGACTTAACTGGGATTAACTTAATTTGGACAATTAGGCTTATCTACCAATTATAGTTAAGCATCTTAATTAAGTAATTAATTTCAGACTTAAATAAACTAGTAGCTAATTAATTAGTAGTCGGGCCTCTGTTGTTTTTATCAAGGGTTAAACAATTAATTCAAATTAACCAACCACTTCAGATTAATTAGATTAAACTCCTCAGACTTACTTTAAATAATTAAAACTAATTAGTTATTCTTAACTAGGATTAGGACTTAGTTAATCAAGGGTTAGTTGATTAGGTTCTTAGAGTTAGTTTCTAATCATACTTATTAGTTACCTTGGTTTACTGTTTCCTACACACTCAGTTATTTATGTCAAAATACATCTTGATTAAAACAGAAAGAATAAGAAAAGTTAGAAGGTAATCCTAATATTTAGACTAGAGATTAACCTAATCGATGACCAAAGCTTGAGATTAAAAGGAATGGATAACTCATTAGGGTCAAAATTTAATAATAAAAATAGTATGTTAACTGTCAAAGGATTCTAGACATCCTATATGTATATTAACCCGGACTAATTAATCCAACGGATTAAAATCCAAACAAACACATAAGAAACCATTTGATCATTCATGATACTCAAAGGAATCCGATCAAGAACAAATACATGACTGTCATGGACATATTTAAACTTAGACTAACCTTAAAACCTAAACTAAATTTTTCGATTGCCTAAACATGGTTCAATTAATCCAAACACATACGATAAACAGAATCAATTAACCAAAACGGATCAAGGAAAAAAGAAACAAGCACACATATGAAACAGTGATAAAAAGTATGCCAAGAAACATGGTTATCAAGAACCCTAGTTACTAATTGACGAGAGCGAAATAATTAAAACATGACTAACCCAAGTACGTTTAGGGCTTAACTAATCAAGAAGAAGAAGCATGAACAGGTGGGGGGGAAACAGTGAGGAAAAAACAAAAAACCTAGACCTAAAACAGTGATGATTCATGATTTTAACTGAAAAATAAAAAAAATAAAGAACAAATAGAAAAGGAAAAGGGGGAATACCAGTGGGGTGTTTGACGGATTTCATCGGGGTTTGAAAATGGCTCAAACCCACATGAATCAATAGCTCTCATCAAGAGCTATTGACTCATGTAGGTATAAGTCAATAAATGTTCTCGAGTCGTCTTGTAGAAGAAAGTTTAGGGTTTCGGATTTTCAGATTTAAAATTGGGTGAGAATGAATGGGTTTTTGGTGAAATTGATAGTGGGAGGTGGTTGAGGAGGTCATGGGGATCATCTGGTATATATTTGGGGTTGATTGGAGAAGCTTTGCCGCCGGAGGCGATTTCCGGTCGGCGGAGGATGGAGGCTAGGGTTTGGGGTTTAGAGAGAAGAGAGAAGGGTGAGGCGGCTAGGGTTTTTGGGAGGGGGGGGGGNTTAGACTTACTGGTGAAATGAGGGGGGAGGATTTTGGACATACATATAGTTTAGGGCAACCATTTTCCAGTCGTTTGATTTAACTCAATCAATGGCTGGGATTGATTATTAATTAAACGGGGTCGTTTTGGGTGTAATGGGGCCGGCCGGGCAAGGGGTTCAATTGGGCTTGGGTCGTAATTAGGGTTTAGGAAGGGATTGGTCCTGGGTGTAGTAGCCCAATCCGATTTTTAGCCCTTATCTTTTAATCCATTAACCAAATTACTAAAAAATAAAATTAACCCATGAAATCAATTAACTATTTTCCTATATTATTTAGATAATGAGTCTAAATTAATTTATAAAAGTAAGAACATTAATTTTAGATGGTAATACCAATAATTATTAAAAGACCTGATTTTTGTGGTTTTTCTTCTAAGAAATGTGATTAAATAGTGTCACTAAGTGTTAATTTAACCAAAAACCTAATTATGCAAGACAAATTTTTTTTAGAGATTTTGTTATTTTATTTTATAAATTTTAAAAGATAAATTATGATAAAAAAATACAAATAATTCATAAATACACACTAAATTCACACAAAAATCTATAAAATTGATTTATTTATCAAATTTGTAGGAGTATTTAGTAGGCTAAAAATTACATGCTCACAAGCATGATGCAAAAATCGAATTCCTCTTACTCAACTCTTCCATAGTTATATCTCTTACTAACCTTCATTTTGGATGTAGGTATCGTCGTGTTATGAATAAGATAGAGTTAGGATATTGAGTTCTTACAATTGAGCTCTATGACACGATCTAGAGTAAGTGACAGTCCTAAATACGTTGTAGCCTCTTGCTTATAAGTGTGGTGCACGACACACCACAAACAAGACTCTACTAGACACGGCTTGTAGAATCCCTAGGACAGAACTGCTCTGATACCACTTTTGTCACGACCCAACAGATGAGCTGCGACGGGCACCCGGTACCTTACTCAATCGAGTACCAATATAACGTATCTTTTTGTATCATACTATCATAGATAACTGAGCCAGAGAGGCTTCTGTGAAATATGTAGAATACAACATGTAATACCAATTTATACGTAAGACATACGGGCCTATAAGGCCAAAATAACCACCCGTACACTGAATATAGGCCGGCAAGGCTATACAATCCTTTACGTACATGACATCCATCTACAAGCCTCTAAGAATATATAATTTTCATAAAGGTCGGTATAGAGTCTTGCCCTACCAAATAATGCACGTCTAAATCATACTAACCAAACAAGAAACTCCGAATCAAATGGAGCGCACCAACATCTGAGCTGAAAACCTACTTGGAGGGCTCTCAACCTGTCTATCAGGACCTGTGGCCATGAAACGCAGCGTCCCCAGTCAAAAAGGACGTCAGTACGAACAATGTACCGAGTATGTAAGGCACATAAATAATTACATAACAGACATGGAAGAAATATAGAGTAAATGACTCAACCTATGTGTCTGGATAACTCTGTAAATCATGAAATAGTTATAATATCATGCATATGCGTATACATGTCATGTAATGCATAGGTACATGTTTCACAACATCATCAGGTCTCTGAGGGCATCCCATCATATCATATCGTCCACTGTGGGCAAAATCATCAACATATACCAGCTGATCAGGTGGTGGTGCGTATATAATGTCATAACCATTCCCATATCCCATATACATATACATACATATATATATATATATATATATATATATATATATATNCATGGGTCAATGTACATGTATAAATGCATGAAATGCATAAGAAATACGTTAATAAGATTTTCTCAGAGTGCCATAAAAATCAATATGCCTTTTTCCGATAAACTTTATCGAATACGTATTTTCTAAGACTCATGAACAGAAGAAATAATAATAATTCACATGGGGAATCAAGAATATAGACACCCTAGTATTTTTATGAATAGAATCATTTATAGAAGTTGTGCATTTTCTCGTTTCATTCATGTCGTATAGATCATGCCAAAAAGAAAGAAGGGATAGACTTAACATACCTGAACTGATTCCCTTGACAATTCCTTTAACACCCGTTGATTGTGACAACACGTAACAACGGATCGAAGTAGAAAAAAATTCGTATGTTGTTCTTGAGAAAGATAGTACCGTGCTTTCTTAGAATTACAAATCCCATTACTATTACGTAGTGTAACTTTGTATGAAAATTTATCCAAAATTTGTTACTTTCCTTAGTTTCAATTCACATTTCTTGTGAATTAGACCTAAAGACTTGTGAATTGATCATATCTTGCAGGAAATCATCACATCTTGAATTGAAGATTTGCACCGTATCTTTCTTTGAAGTGATCATATCTTGTATGAAAGTGCGATGTAGCTTTATTTGTGGAAATGATCCTATCTTGTATGAAATTAATTGGATTTAAGAAGTCTCACCTTATTAATTGTTGCAAGGTTTCACGGCAACCCCCCTCCATAAGCTTTTTTTCGCTTGAATTGTGTCTAATAATCTCTTTGTCTTGGAGATTTGTGAGCCCCCCACTTTGGGGATGAGTTGGCCAACTATGATACTGAATGTGCCACCTATATGTGGACTTTAAGAGTCACATTTTTGTGACTTTGTGGGATGCCACGTTAAAGACCAAATTCTTATCCAATAATTACCACTTATCTCCTTAATTAGTTGGTTAATTTCTCATTAACAAATAATTGTCCAATTATCCACATAATTAGTAATTGTCTCAAATTACATAAAATAATACTCACTTTTAACATATCTTATAGACCTTACTATCATGGCCATGTGGCACCTTGTATGACACTAGTCCATAAATACCGGGTATTTTACTCAGTCCATATTTTATCCCAAAATGCCAAATTTCGACGAAACTCACTTTCTTAGACTTGCTTCCACTCTCACCATCACGAATTTACTCATTATTTTCTTAAAATAGCATAATCCTTATAATCTCCAAATAATCTTTTTTTTCCCTTGGACTAATGTCAATTACCTTATGAGTAATTCAATCGTACAATACTACAGGGTGCAACATCATCATAATTTAACACAGCGAAGCGTAGCATCATCGTGATATAGTACTACGGGCGTAATATCGATGTAATATTGCGGGGCGTAACAAACATGGTCAGTTTGCCGGCTAGCAGTCTCAGCAGCCGAGGTCTTGTTATATTTGTGGTGATCCTAGGCACATTGCTAGATATTTTCGTCATGCGCCGAGTGGTTCACACCACCATAGTTCTCGTGCCATGGTTCAGGAACCAGTATCTGCATCGCCTGCTCAGCCAACCAGAGGAAGGGGTCAGGGAGTTTGAGGTAGGGGTGAGATGGTTAGAAGTAGAGGTCAGGCCGCTAAAGGTGGAGGCCCTCCAGTTAGAGGTCGTCCTAGAGATATGGTTTAGAGTGGTGGGGCCCAACCCTGATGTTATGCCTTTCCAGCTAGACCTCAGGATGAGTCATCCAATACTGTTATCACAGGTACTGTTTCAGTTTGCAATAGAGATGCTTCAGTTCTATTTGATCTGGGGTCTACTTACTCCTATGTGTCATCTTATTTTACTTCATATTTGGTTGTGCCCCCGTGATTCCTTGAGCGCCTCTGTATATGTGTCCACACCCGTGGGGGATGCTATTGTTGTAGATCGTGTATATCGTTCGTATGTGGTCACTACTGGGAGTCTTGAGACTAGTGTAGACCTTCTGCTCCTTGATATGGTTGATTTTGATGTTATATTGGGTATGAATTGGCTATCACCTTATCACGCTTTCTTGGACTGTCACGCCAAGACAGTGATATTAGCCTTGCCAGGGTTGCCTCGGTTAGAATGGAAAGGGACTCCTGTCCATTCTACCACCAAGGTTCTTTCTTATATGAAGGCTCAATGTATGATCGAGAATGGGTGCTTGGCCTATTTGGTTTATGCTCGGGATTCCAGTGCTGAGGTTCCCTCTATGGATTCAGTGCCTATTGTTCTTGAGTTTCCAGAGGTATTTCCTACAGACTTGCTAGGGATTCCACCCAACATGGATATTGACTTTTGCATTGATTTGGCTCCGGGCACTCAACCCATTTCTATTCCACCATACCAGATTGCCCCACCAGAGTTGAAAAAGTTGAAGGATCAGTTTGCAGGATTTGTTGGATAAGGGCTTCATTAGACCTAGTGTCTCACCCTGAGGTGCACTGGTTTTGTTCGTGAAGAAGAAGGATGGGTCTATAAGGATGTTCATAGATTATCGGCAGTTGAACAAAGTTACTATCAAAAACAATTATCCATTGTCGAGGATTGATGATTTATTTGATCAGCTTCAGGGTGACAAAGTGTTTTCGAAGATTGATTTGAGATCTGGCTACCATTAGTTGAGGATTAGAACATCTGATGTCCCTAAGACAGCTTTTCGGATGCAGTATGGGCACTATGAGTTTCTGGTGGTGTCTTTTGGGTTGAACAATGCCCCAGTAGCATTTATGGACTTGATGAACTGAATTTTTTAGCCTTATTTTGGATCCCTTTGTGATTGTGTTTATTGATGACATCTTGATATACTCCCGCAGTCGGGAGGAGCATGAGCAGCACCTCAGGATGGTGCTCTAGACTTTGAGGGACAGTTAGTTGTATGCTAAATTTTTGAAGTGCGAGTTTTGGTTGGATTTGGTCGCTTTATTGGACCATGTCGTATCAACATAGGGTATTTAGGTAGATCCTAAGAAGTTTGAGGCAGTCCAGAACTGGCCTAGACCCACTTTAGCTACGGAGATCATGTCCTTCTTGGGTTTGGCGGGTTATTACCGTCGATTTGTGGATGGGGTTTTTGTCTATAGCAGCCCCGTTGACCTGGTTAACCCAGAAGGGTGCCCCATTCAGATGGTTGGACGAGTGTGAGGCGAGCTTTTAGAAGCTCAAGAAAGCTTTGACTTCAGCGCCGGTGTTGGTATTACCATCAAATTCAGGATCTTACACGATATATTTTGATGCCTCCCGTGTTGGGCTCAGAGAGGTACTGATGCAGGAGGGCAGGGTGATTGCATATGCATCTCGGCATTTGAAGGTTCATGAGAAGAATTACCCTATTCATGATTTATAATTGGCAGCCATTATTCACGCGCTAGAGATTTGGAGGAACTATCTCTATGGCATGTCGTGTGAGGTTTTCACGTATCATCGCAGCCTTCAGTATTTGTTCAAGAAAAAGGATCTCAATTTGAGGTAGAGGATATGGTTGGAGTTATTGAAAGACTATGATATCACCATATTGTATCATTCGGGAAAGCCAATGTGGTGGCTGACGCACTGAGTAGGAAGGCAGTGAGTATGGGCAGCATTGCGTTCATTCCAGTCAGTGAGAGGCCACTAGCTTCAGATGTTCAGACTTTGGCCAACCAGTTTGTGAGTTTGGATATTTCAGAGCCCAGCCGCTCGGTCTTCCATGTTTGAGCGTATCAGAGATTGGCAGTATGATGATCCTCACTTGTTGGTCCTTAGGGACACATTTCAGCACAATGGTTCCAAGCAGGTTACCGTTGGAGAGGACGGAATTATGAGGATGCAGGGTCGTGTGTCTTTTTGCCTAATGTTGATGGGCTTCATGAGTTGATCCTTGAGGAAGCTCACAGTTCTCGATATTCTATTCACCTAGGTGCTGCCAAGATGTACCAGGACCTACGATAATATTATTGGTGAAGGAGGATGAAGAAGGATATAGTTGCTTATGTAGATCGGTGCCTGAATTGTCAACAGGTGAAGTATGAGCACCAGATACCCGGTGGTTTGCTCCAGCAGATGGAGATTCCTCAGTGGAAGTGGGAGCATCTCATAATCGACTTTGTTTTTGGACTCCCACAGACTTAGAGGAAGTTCGACATCGTTTAAGTCATTGTGGATAGGCTGACTATTCTTTGGAGCGATTGGGAGAGATTTATATTCAGGAGATCGTCCGTCTTCACGGTGTGACCGTGTCTATTATTTATGATCGAGGTACGCAGTTTACCTCGCACTTTTGGAGGGTCGTGTAGTGTGAGTTGGGTACGCGGGTTAAGTTGAGCAAAACATTTCATCCTCAGACGGACGGATCGTCTGAGCGTACTATCAGATCTTGGAAGATATGCTTCGCGCTTGTGTTATAGACTTCAGAGGCTCGTGGGATCAGTTCTTGCCCCTAGCAGAGTTTTCCTACAACAACAACTAGCAGTCGAGCATTCAGATGGCTCCCTATGAGGCATTATATGGTAAACGGTGCAGGTCGCCAGTTGGGTGGTTTGAGCCAGGGGAGGCTCGGTTGTTGGGTACAGATATAATGCAGGAGGCCTTGGACAAGGTCAAGATTATACAGGATTGACTTCGCACAGCTCAGTCCAGGCAAAAGAGTTATGTCGACCGTAGAGTTCGTGATGTAGTATTCATGGTCGGGGAGTGAGTGTTGCAACGGGTATCACCCATGAAGGATGTCATGAGGTTTGGAAAGAAGGGAAAGTTAAGACCTAGGCACATCGGGCCTTTTGAGATTCTCGATAGAGTGGGAGGGGTGGCTTATAGGCTTGCGTTGCATCAAGGGTTATCATTAGTTCATCCAGTATTCCATGTGTCCATGCTCCGGAAGTATCATGGTGACCCATCCCACGTGTTAGATTTCAGCTCTGTCCAGTTAGACAAGGATTTGACTTATAAGGAGGAGCTGGTAGCCATTCTAGACCTGCAGGTTCGTCAGTTGAGGTCGAAGAGTTATCCTTCAGTTCGAGTGTAGTGGGGAGGTCAGCCTGTTGAGGCAGCTACTTGGGAGTCCGAGCCGGACATGCGGAGTAAATATCCCCACTTATTCGCCGGTTCAGGTACTTTTCTATGTCCGTTCGAGGACGAACGTCTGTTTTAGAGGTGGAGACTGTGATGACCCAATTTTAGAACTCAATTCTGCACTAGTTAGCCTTAAAATATCATTTTTACCCTTATCGATTTACGTGTGCAGTCCGGGCGTGTTTCCGGAAAAATTTTATGTGTAAAACTGAAGAAACAATGTTTTTTTGCCTTAAAAATTATTTTTAGTTGACTTCGGTCAATGTTTTGACTAAACGGACCCCGTACTCGTGTTCTAACAGTCCTGGTGGGTCCGTAGTAAAATATGGGACCTGGGCGTATGCCCGGAATCGAATTCTAAGGTCCCTAGCTCGAGATATGAATTTTTGACTAAAATTGAATTACTAAAAATTGTAATTTTAAAGAATTTGCTTAATGTTTGATCTTGTTGGTATCAGGCCCGTATTTTGGTTCTGGACCCCGGTACAGGTCTGTTATGATATTTATACCTTATCTGTGAAATTTTGTAAGAAACATAACTGATTTGACGTGATTCGGACCTTTAGTTGAGAAAATAGTAATTTTAAAGTGTTCTTGAGAAATTCATAGGTTTTGGTGCTAAATTCGAAGTTCTAGGGGTTATTTTGGCGATTTGATCGCAAGAGCGAGTTCATATGATGTTTCTAGACTTGTGTGCATGATTGGTTTGGAGCCCCGAGGGCTCGGGTGAGTTTCGGATAGGACATGGGTAGTTTGAGACTTAGAAAATCTAATGTTTCTGTTGTTTCTGGTGTGCTGCCACTTTGTGCTTCGCGATCACAAACACACTCTCGCGATCGGGAAGGGGAACCAGGGCTGGGGAGGAATTTCTTCCACGCGAACGCGTAGACTGGGTCACAAACGCGAGGCGATGGGGGCTTTACCCTTCGCGAATGCGACCAGACAACGCGAACGCGGAGTGTTAGGGACCTGGGGGAGGGGTCAGCCAAACCTTCTACACAAAAGCGAGCAATGGTTCACGAACGCGAAGGCCAGGGGGGCATAGCCTTCGCGAATGGGTAAGCCTTTGGGGTGCTATGCTTCGCGATTGGTCTCTCGCGAACGTGATGAAGACCTGTCTAGTGATTTTCAAAACAGAACAAAAACGGGACTTTGTCCCAAATTTCATTTTTCATCACTAGAACTCGACCTAGGGCGATTTTTGAAGAGGGATTTCAACACCAAATCATAGGTTTTCACTTCTTAACCCGTTTTCTTCAATTTCCGTTATCACTCATTGCAATCCTAGTCCTAAATCTTGTTCTTTAAGGGTAAAAATTAGGGATTTAGGGAGAATTAGGGATTTTACAAATTTGGAGATTTAGACCTCGATTTGAGGTTGGATTCCAGAACTAATTACATATTCGAGCTCGGGGGTGAATGGGTGAACGTATTTTGGTCCGAACCTCGAGTTTTGACTTTTGACCAAGCGGGTCCGGGGTCAGTTTTTGACTTTTTGGGGGAAAATTTAGGAATTCTATAATTTTGTATTGAAATTGATTTCTTCAACGATAATTGGTGTTATTAAGCTAATTATGACTAGATACGAGTGGGTTGGAGGTGAATTCTAGAGGAAAAGCAGTACTTGAGCAGTGAGTGGCTTACGGATCGAGGTAAGTGTCGTGTCTAACTTTGGCTTGAGGGAATTGACTACTTCCTACATGTTTGGTCATTAAGTACAATATATAGGTGAGGTGACGAGCACCTATGTGTTGATGTCGAGTCATAGCATGCGAGTGAATACTATTCTTGTAACTGTTGTAGCCTTTAATAGATTTGTTCATGATTAGCTTAGCTAATTGCTATGTTGGGCTACTCTCATATTATTTTTTTACTGAAATTGGTAATTGTTGAGTATTGACTCAAGGTCGAGATTGGTATTGTGGTATTGAATATGGAAGTAAGACTGATTTATGATATCTCTGTCTCTCCGTTGTTATTGATCTTTGTTTAGGTGAGGAAGAGTGTAAATCATGAAGAGTGATGCCGTGCAATGTTTGTGAGTGAGTGTTAATGCAACGAAGGGTGATGTCGTGCCATGTCTTGTGAGTGATAATGCACGAAGGGTGATGCCGTGTTATATTATGAGAGAGTTAATGCACGAAGTTTGATGTTGTGTTGTTCTATTATTCATATGGTAGATTGGAGTAAAAGCACGAAGGGTGATGCCGTGCAATTTCCTTTATTACTTTTACTTGTTTATTTCAGTTAAGTCATATTGATTGATTCTGTGTCATCCCTGTTTCTTATTCCTTACATTGTGAACCCCTCAGCATGTCCCCTTCCATTATTGCCTGCTCTATCTATTTCATTACTATTGTTGCTACTTGTATGGTTATACTGTAGGTTATATGTGGGTGTCTTGTCCTAGCCTCGTCACTACTTCGCTGAGGTTAGGCTCGACACTTATCAGTACATGGGGTCGGTTGTACTAATACTGCACTCTGCACTT
>MDKI01196273.1:0-36003 GCA_005239505.1 Nicotiana paniculata
ACATTATATTACTTGTTACGATCACGTATACTTGCGTGGGCGTTTACAACCAACAAGTTTTTGTTGACCTCAACTTTCGAATCTGCCGATCCAAAATTTCCACCAGCTCTATATCATAAGTCATATCACTCTCCAACTAGACAACGCTAAAGTCCAAAATATGGGACGGATCGCCAATATACTTATGGAGCATAGAAACATGAAATACTGGATTAACCCTCGACAAGCTGGGTGGCAAGGCAAGATTATAATCCACCTCTCCCAGCCTTTGAAGCACCTCAAAAGGCCCAATGAACCGGGGGCTCAACTTTCCCCTTTTCCAAACCTCATAACACCCTTCATGGGTGATACCTTTAGCAAAACCTTCTCCCCAACCATAAAGGACACATCACGAACCTTCCTGTCCACATAGCTCTTCTGCCTAGACTGCGCCGTGCTAAGCCGCTCCTGAATCAATCTCACCTTGTCTAATGTGTCCTGGACCAAGTCTGTACCCAAGAGCCTAGCCTCACCCGGCTCAAACTATCCTACCGGAGATCTACACCTCCTCCCATATAAAGCCTCATACGAAGCCATCTGGATACTCAATTGATAATTGTTGTTATATGCAAACTCCACAAGCGGCAGAAACTTGTCCCATGAACCCCCAAAGTCAATGACACAAGCGTGCAACAGGTCCTCCAGTATCTCAATAGTGCGCTTGGAATGCCTGTCCGTCTGAGGGTGAAAATTTGTGCTCAAATCAACCTGAATACCCAACTCTTATTGCACGACCCTCCAAAACTGCGATGTGAACTAAGTACCTCTATCCGAAATGATGGAAACTAGAACACTATGCAGGCGAAAAATCTCGCGAATATAAATCTCAGCCAACCGCTCTGAAGTGTATGTAGTACCAACTGGAATGAAGTGCGCAGACTTGGTTAGTCGATCCAACCCAAATAGCATCTAACTTCCTCGAAGTCTGAGGGAGCCCAACTACAAAGTCCATGGTGATCCGCTCCCACATCCACTCCGGGATTTCTAACCTCTGAAGCAAGCCACCCGGTCTTCGATGCTCATACTTAACCTGTTGACAGTTGAGACACCGAGCTACAAGCACAACTATATCCTTGTTCATCCGCCTCCACCAATAGTGCTGCCTCAAATCCTGGCACATCTTTGTGCACCTCGGATGGATGGAATACCATGAGCTGTGCGCCTCCTCAAGAATCAACTCCTAAAGCCCATCCATATTAGGCACACATATCCGGCCCTGCATCCTCAACACGGTTTCATCACCAATAGTCACATCCTTAGCATCACCTCGCCAGACCCTGTCCTGAAGAACGAGTAGGTGGGGTCATCATACTGACGCTCCGTGATACGGTCATAAAGAGAAGACTTGGAGACCATGTGTCACGATCCCAAATCCTAACAGGTCGTGATGGCTCCTATCGTGGAAATAGGCTATCCAACCATCAATAACTACACATTTGATCTATTATAATATTTCAAAATCAATAATAATCAGTAAACAAAGTATAAAATAATTTCTTTAAGTCTTTACGCCGCAATAATAACCTAACAGTCTAAACAAATCCCCCAAGACTGGAGTCAATCGATCACGGGAATCTAAGAAATAAACTAACTTTTCTAATATCTATGAATCAAATACTAAGTACTAAATGAATAAGGGAAGTGGAGAAGCTGCGGACACTGGACAGCTACCTCGAAATCCCAAACGCTGACGACAACGAGCTCGGATGACTACTGCTCTGAACCAGTACCTGGATCTACACACAGGGGTGCAGGGAGTAATGGTGAGTACGCCAACTCAGTAGTAATGAAATAAATCACAGTTTGATGTATATGAACACACATCACAAAAACGCCAATCCACAAAACAGTAAAACATCAAGTCTCAATACAGTATACATAAGTACGAAAACCCGTTTCCATAAAATCCTTTTGAAACAAATATATTTTCAATATATCTCACTAAAACTCTCAGAAATATCAGTTTAAAAAATGAAGTGAATAATAGTCAAAAATCAGTAAAATATCATCATAAAACTGCAACTCGGGCCATAATCATCACTCGTAATAATTTCCCTCAGCACCTCACCATCACTTAGTATCAGCCCCACGGGCAACCTCATGGTCACTCATGCCTCCTAATCACTCATCATTCGACACTCGCACTGAGTAGGTACATGCGCTCACTAAGAGTGTGTACAGATTCCAGAGGGGCTCCTACAGCCCAAGCGCTATAAACAAAGCCAAATCATGGCTTCAATCACTCTCAGGCACTTGGCCTCTCTCATATCATAACATCCTCACAATATTGTCCCTCGGCCTCACTCAGTCAGACACTCTCAGCATGTCATTCGGGCTATAAATAAAACGGGGTTCTCGACCCAAAATAGTATCTCATTTCAAGAAATAGTAATATTATCAAATAAGAGTGTCAACAATTTCACAAGAAAGACTGAGTGTAAAATCATAGTTCCAAAGTGAGGAATATCAGTAAAATAGCCTTCAAAGGGTTAAAACAAATCGGCACTAGTTTCCAAACATGGCTTACAGCCCAAGTATAACAAAACATAGTAATACTAATAACCATATGCTTTAAAAGTGGTTTCGCAACTCAATAGTTTCCTAAAAAGACATTTTCCAAATTTCCAATTCGTGCACGCCCCACACTCATCATCCAGTGTGTGCGTCACTCCAAATCCGTGAAAGGATGTAAAGTCCGGGGTTTCATACCCTCAGGACAGGATTTAAAGACATTACTTACGTCAAACTAGCCCGAAAAGCTACTCTGCAACCCGCTTGCCTCTCGAATCAACTTCCGAGTGCTCCAAATCTATAAAGATCAGATCTTTCTCATCAAATTATGCTAAGGGGATGAATTCCAATTGAAAAATACCAATTTTAGCACAAAAACTGACCCCCGAGCCGTTGTCTCAGTACTTGCAAAATTTTATACCAAATTGTTCTTCATCATCTCACGAGTCCGTACATATAAAGAACTCTAAAATCGGAGTTCGTTTGACCCCTCAAATCATCCCCTAAAGGTGTCATAATCTCAAGCCCTAATTCCATCTTTTTCTACTGATTTTCATAAATTAAATGATGATAATTTGATCCTTAATCACATATAATCGAGTTTTAGGGTCCAAAATCCTCACCTCAATGAAGAACAATGATTTGCTCTCTTAAAAATCTCCTCAAAAGCTTCTTCCCATTCAAAAATGGTGGGAAAGTGGTTTATGGTCGCGGATGGGCTATCTAAATACACTGCCGAAATTTGGGACTTACTCAGTGCGTTCACATGAGGAGCAATGCGATCGCATAGCACTGACCATGTTCCCCCACGCAATTTCAGCCCAGGCCCCACGTTCGCACAACATTAGCTCACCCAGCCCAGCCCACGCGCCCACACCCTATGTGTTCGCACAAGAGCCCACGTGATCACACATCTCTCACTTCCCTCCACCACGCGATCGCGTGCCCACGAAGGCGATCACATAAAACAAAACCTGCTGCCTCACAACTAGCCTATGCGATTGCATTCTATTCCCCGCGATCGCATAGGAGAAAAGAAGTACCTGAAAACACCAGCAAAACAACTATTTTTCTAAGTCCAAAAGTACCCGTTAACCTTTGAAATCAATCCCGAGCCCCTCGGGACCCCAACCAAATTTAGCAACACATCATAAATGATCATTCAAACTTAGTTGCACTCTCGGAACACCAAAAATAACATCAAAACACCAAAATCACGTCGGATTAAAGCGTAAGAACTTTGAAATTTCTAAAATCCACCTACGATGCCGAAACTATACAAAACACATCCGATTGACCTGAAATTTTGCAGACATATCCATAATAACATTCCGAACCTGTTCCAACTTCCGAAATTCCATTCTGACACCGATAGCCTATTTTCCAGTGCCGACCGAAAATCACCAAAACTAACTTTCGCCAATTCAAGCTTAATTCTACACCGGACATCACAAAATTATTCTGAACATACTCCTAAGTCCCAAATAACCTAATGAAGATATTCACGCCATAAAATCCGCATTCCGAGATCGTTTACCTATTAGTCAACTCTCAGTTGACTTCTTCCAATTTAAGGCTATTCCCAAAGACTAAGTGACTAAATTCTCACTAGAACCATTCCAATTTAGAGCCTACCAACACTAACACATCATAAACAGTATAACCAACCTATGAAAAAGCAATAATAGTAATTAGAATGCAAGTTCTACGTAACAACCGACTGGGTCGTTACATTCTCCCCCTCTTAAACAAGCGTTTGTCCTCGAACGGGTCTAGAAACATACCTTGAGTCTCAAACAAGTGAGGATATCTTCTCTGCATCTCCCGCTCGATCTCCCAAGTATTCTCCTCACTGGCTGACCTCTCCATTGTACCTTCACTGAAGCTATATTCTTGGACCTCAACTTTCTGACCTGATAATCCAAAATTGCTACTGGCTCTACCTCATATGACATATCACCCTCGAGCTGGACTGTGCTGAAGTCGAACACATGAGACGGGTCACAAACATATTTCCTGAGCATCGACACATGAAATACTGAATCAACACTCGATAGGCTGGGTGGCAAGCCAAGTCTATAAGCCACCTATCCAACCTTCTTAAGTACCTCAAAAGGACCGATAAACCGTGGACTAAGCTTTCCCCTCTTTCGGAACCTCATAGCACCCTTCATGGGTGATACCTTCAACAGTACCTTATCACCTTCCATAAAAGACACATCCCGGACCTTCTGGTCCGCATAAATCTTCTATCTAGACTGCGCCGTGCGAAGTCGCTCCTGAATCAACTCCGCCTTCTCTAACTCATCCTGAATCAAATATGTGCCCAATAGCCTAGCCTTACCAGGCTCTAACCAACCGACCGGAGATCTACACCTCCTACCATATAAAGCCTTGTACGGGGCTATCTGAATACTGGACCGGTAGCTGTTATTATTTGCAAACTCCGCTAGTGGCAGAAACTCCCATGAGCCACCAAAATCAATCACACAGGCCCGCATCATGTCCTCTAAAATCTAAATAGTCCTCTCCGACTACCCGTCAGTCTGAGGATGAAATCCTGTGCTCAACTCTACCTGAGTACCCATACCTCTCTGCACGGCTCTCCAAAATTGACATGTGAACTGAGTACCTCTGTCTGAAATGATCGAAACTGGAATCCCATGCAATCGGACAATCTCCCTGATGTACATACCAGCTAACCGCTCTGAAGTATAAGTAGTACCGACAGGAATGAAGTGCGCGGACTTGGTCAATCTATCCACAATGAACCAAATAGCATCAAAACCCTTCAAACTCCATGGAAGCCCAACTGCGAAGTCCATAGTGATTCGCTCCCACTTCAACTCCGGAATACCTAACTTTTGAAGTAATCCTCCTGGTCTCTGGTGCTCATACTTGACCTGCTGGCAGTTGAGACACCGTGCTACGTACTCAACAATATATCTATTCATCCGCCTCCACAAATACTGCTATCTCAGATCCTAATACATCTTCGGGGCACCCAGATTGATGGAATACCGCGAGCTGTGGGCCTCTACTAATATCAACTCTCCAAGACCATCCACATTGGGCACGCAAATACGGCCCTGCATCCTCATAACACCGTCATCACCAATAGGAACATCCCTGGAATCACCTCGACGGACACTGTCCTGAAGTCCTAACAAATGCGGATCATCATACTGCCGAGCTCTAATCTAATCATAAAGAGAAGATCGGGAAGCCATGCTAGCTAATTGATGTTTACCTTAAAGTGTATAGATTTCTATGTATATCGCCTCATATTTTACTTTATTTTCGTGAGTTTAGATGTTAAATGTGATTATTTATATTAATTTGAAGTGTTTTTATGTTTAGGAGTTGTTCGGGATCAATCAGGGGCAAAACTCGCCAAATTAGATCCAAAACGGACGAAATCGGCGACTTTGCGAATTTGGTCACCACAGGGCTGGGCGCCACCTATGGCGCTGGAGTCAGAAAGTTCATCAGGGGCAGGGCACCGGTGACGTGAATTTTTCCTATTTTTCCCGGGACACGGTTATTTCGGCCCTAAACCTACCCAACACGTATAAAAACAAGTCTAAGCTTATTTTTGAGGTGTTGGATGCCACTTTGGTGGAATAATACACACGGGATTGCTAGGGAGCAGAGGATACTCAGTTTTCTTCATATTTTTATAGTATTTACAATTAATTCAACACTTATGCAATGGTTTAATTAAAGCATTAGTGGCTAAACACCCATTGTTCTGGGGTTGTGGTTTAGCCATGAATATTGTTATTCGACATTAACTTAACCTTGATTATAGTTCACTCAATATATGGTTGTTTCTTTTATTCTGTGTTTAATTTCTTAATTGTCTGGTCAGCAGTTAGGTTCTATATACTATTTATGCGATGCTTGGGAAAGTCGTGTATAGATTAGAGAAGAATTGAAGAGAGCGCGATCTTAACCCTTCAGGGGAGCAGATTTGTGGTTAGGATAGGAATATACCTAGTCACCTTGCTTAATTAAATATCGTAATCTTAGTTCGTTCTACTAGATTAATTTCATAGGAATATAGGCATTAATATATTGAGAATAGGCTAGTAGTGCTTCGGGAGAAGGCTATAAGAGCAATTATCGATTAATTAGCAACCATGAGTGAATTATATGAAGGGGAGAGTTAATTATAATGCAATAAGAGTTGTGAATAGATCACTACCCTGGAATATTTGTCTCTACTGAATACACAACAATACTCTCGTTACTTGATAACTAGTAATTTCGTAGAATCGTAGTATAAAATAGTTACATTCCTGGATTTTTACTTTGGCTTGATTAAATAACAATTATAGTGATTTAGTAAGTAGTTTACACAAGTCTCAGTGGGTTCGAAATTCGATTTATCATTATATTACTTGTACGACCACGTATACTTGTTTGTGCATTTGGGCTCAACAAGTTTTTGGCGCCGTTGCCGGGGACTTGAATATAGACTACTTTCTAGTTTTTGCTTCAATTGTTTACTTTGTCCAGTCTAACATTACTTGATTGTTATTCTAATCTCAGGAACAAGTTTATTGAATGCGTAGGTTCAGAAGCCAGTACAAACTTGACGACTTTGACCCCGAACCTGAGAGAACATTCCATAGGAGGTTGAGGGTAGCAAGGGATATAGACAATATTCAGGACCTCATTCAAATTCCTGTGAACATGGAAGAAGGACAACACATGGCCGTTCAGGAGGTAGCAATGCCCAGTATTGCTAATGTTACCTCCAGCATCGTGAAGCCCAGAATCACTGGCACTTTGAGCTGAAACAGAGCATGAACCAGTTACTTCATGCAAACGGGCAGTTTATGGGTCTTCCACACGAGGATCCTCAGCAGCACATTCTGAACTTCTTGGAGATTAGTGATACTTATATCACTAACGAGGTCACGCCAGATTATGTGAGGCTCACGCTTTTCCCATTCTCTCTGTTGGGAGAAGCAAAGCGATGGCTAAAGGCAGAACCAGCTAATTCCATTACAACATGGAGCGATTTGGCGAGAAAATTTCTGGCGAGGTTCTTCCCTTCAGGAAAGACTGCAAAGATCAGAAGTGAGATAGTCTCATTTAAACATAAAGTAGGCGAATCTTTATATTCAGCATGGGAAAGGTTCAAGGGGATACTCAGAGACTGTCCTCATCACAATCAGACAAACGAAGTGTCAGTTCACACCTTCATTGAGGGGCTCATCCCCAAACAAAAATTATGGTGGATGCAGCAGCTGGAGGTCAGGTATTGGAGAAGAATTATGATGAAATATTTGCATTATTGAATAAATTCTCCAAAAGCAATCCAGACTGGCAAGGAGAGATGGGAAGGAATGTGGTTCAAAAGTCACCAGGGGTTCTTGAACTAGATGTTGTCTCAACATTGTCAGCTCAAATCTCTACATTGACTAACCAAGTCAATCAGATGACCCTGATCATTAACAAGAAACAGTCTCAACCACTGCAATAGGCCCAGCCAGTGCAACCATTGCAATAGATTCAGGTATTTTGTGAAGTCTGTGGAGATGGTCACATGAGCAATCTATGCCCAGCAGATCCAGAGTCTGTATATTTTGTGGGTAATGTAAATCGAGGCCAAACAAATCAGTATGGGGACACTAACAATTCCAACTGGAGGAACAACCCAAATTTCTCTCGGGGTGGAAATCAAGGCAATCAGAATCAGTATCGGCCTCAAGCACCTCGACAACAATACAGACCACCTCAGGCTGAATAATCAGCAAGCCTTGAGGAGATTATGAAGAGAATGATGAACGACCAACTTGCTTCCAATCACAAAATAAATAATGGCTGATCATTAGGCCCAAGCAGCAGCAATGAGAAATTTGGAACGCCAAATGGGACAACTTGCTAGTGCCAAAAATACCAGACCAGTAGGAGCTCTTCCTAGTGATACTGAGCCTAATCCTAAGGCTCAAGTTAATGAAGTTACCTTGAGAAATGGAAGAATATTAGAAGAAGCTCCAAAGACAAAGAAGAATACAGCTCATCCTTAAGAAGAATTAGTTCCCAAGCCAGTTGAGGGGAATGAGAAAGATGATAAAGGACCTGAGCCAGTAATTGAAACAAGGCCATCACCTCCGTTTCCACAAAGACTGCAGAGGCAAAAAGATGATGCTATGTACAAGAGATTCCTAGATATGTTGAGCCAAGTGAGTGTGAATTTTCCTTTGGTGGAAATTTTGCAAGAAGTGCCTAAGTATGCGAGGTATCTCAGAGATATTGTGGTAATTAAACAAAGACATGCAAAGTTCGAAACAGTTTCACTGACTGAAGAGTGCAGTGCTAGAGTTCAGAGTAAACTTCCTCCTAAGTTGAAGGATCCAGGGAGTTTCACAATTCCTTTGTCTCTTGGAAAACAAGAATTTGGTTGAGCCCTGTGTGATTTAGGGGCTAGTATAAATTTGATGCCATCTTCTTTGTTCAAGAAACTCATATTGGGGGTTCTTAGACCTACCACAAACACTTTATAGTTAGCAGATAGGTCGCCAATTATGCCAGAAGGAATTATTGAGGATGTGCTAGTTCGAGTGGGAAAGTTTATTCTTCCCGTTGATTTTATTGTGCTTGATTACGAGGCAGATGAGGAAGTACCCATTATTTTGGGGCGACCATTCTTAGCTACTGGTGTAGCAATTATTGATGTGAGGGCAGGGAAGTTAAAAATGAGAGTTGACGATGAGGAGGTAACTTTTAATGTGTACAGGGCACTTAAACTCCCAAAGCATTATGAGGACCTGTGCATGATTATTGTAGTCGACGTGAAGGGGATAGAGCAGAATCCTTATGTGAATGGCAGTGATCCAGAAGAGGTGGTGTTGCAAGCTGAGGGTGTAAAGATAATTGAGAAAAGAGCCAGATATGAAAAAGGAGACCCTTTAAGAGCGTGCAAAAAGGCTAGGCTTCATGGGAGAAAGAAGAAGAGAAAGCGGCCAGCCTGAGCAGAGTAGCAGAATCGTGCCACGACTATAAATAAGGCGCTTGTTGCGAGGCAACCCATCCTGTATATCTATTATGTTTTTAATTTTTTTTTTCTTGTGTCAGTAAAACTCTCAGTAATATCAGTTTGAAAAATAAAGTAAATAATAGTCAAAACTCAGTAAAATATCATCATAAAACTGCCCCTCGGGCCATAATCATCACTCGTAACAATTTCCCTCAGCACCTCACCATCACTCAGTATCAGCCCCGCAGGCAACCTCACTGTCACTCATGCCTCCCAATCACTCATCACTCGGCACTCGCCCTCAGTAGGTACCTGCGCTCAGTAGGGGTGTGTACAGACTCCGGAGGGGCTCCTACAGCCCAAGCGCTATAAACAAGCCAAATTATGGCATCAATCACTCTCAGGCACTCGCCCTCTCTCATATCATAACATCCTCACAATATTGGCCCTCAGCCTCACTCAGTCAAACACTCTCAACATGCCATTCGGGCCATAAATAAAACGGGGTTCTCGACCCAAAATAGTATCTCATTTCAAGAAATAGTAATATTATCAAATAAGAGTGTCAATAATTTCACAAGAAAGACTGAGTGTAAAATCATAGTTTCAAAGTGAGGAATATTAGTAAAATAGCCCTCAAGGGGTTAAAACAGATTGGCACTAGGCCCCAAACATGGCTTACATCCCAAGTATAACAAAACATACTAATACTAATAACCATATGCTTTAAAAGCGGTTTCGCAACTCAATAGTTGCCTAAAAAGATACATTTTCCAAATTTCTAATTCGTGCACACCCCACACTCATCATCCAGTGTGTGCGTCACTCCAAATCCGTGAAAGGATGTAAAGTCCGGGGTTTCATACCCTTAGGACAGGATTTAAAGACATTACTTACCTCAAACTAGCCCCAAAAGCTACTTTGCAACCCGCTTGCCTCTCGAATCAACTTCTAGTGCTCCAAATCTATAAAGATCAGATCTTTCTCATCAAATTATGCTAAGGGGATGAATTCCAATTGAAGAATACCAATTTTAGCACAAAACCCGAAATTAGCCAAAAACCGACCCCCGGGCCCGTATCTCGGAACTCGACAAATTTTATACCAAATTTTTTCTTCATCATCTCACGGGTCCGTACATATATAGAACTCTAAAATCGAATTCGTTTGACCCCTCAAATCATCCCCTAAAGGTCTCATAATCTCAAGCCCTAATTCCATCTTTTTCTATTGATTTTCATAAATTAAACGATGATAATTTGATCCTTAATCACATATCGAGTTTTAGGGTCCAAAATCCTTACATCAATGAACAACAATGATTTCCTCTCTTAAAAATTGCCTCAAAAGCTTTTTGCCATTAAAAAATGATGGAAAAGTGGGTTATGGTCGCGGATGGGCTTATTTAAATACACTACCCAGATTTGGGACTTACTCAGTGCGTTCGTGTTAGGGTCAGCGCGATCGCATAGCACTGACCAGGCTCTCCCACGCGATCGCTACCCAGGCCCCGCATTCGCACTGCATAAGCTCACCCAGCCCAGCCCACGCGCCTACACCCTATACGTTCGCACAAGAGCCCACGCGATCGCACAACTCTCACTTCCATCACCCACGCGATCGCGTGCCCACGAAGGAGATTGCATAGAACAAAAACTTCTGCCTCACAACTAGCCTATGCGATCGCATACTATTCCCCGTGATCGCATAGGAGAAAACTAGCACCTGAAAACACCAGCAAAACAACTATTTTTCTAAGTCCAAAAGTGCCCATTAACCTCCGAAATCAATCCCCAGCCCCTCGGGACCCCGACCAAATTTACCAACAAATCATAAATGATCATTCAAACTAAGTTGCACTCTCGGAACACCATAAATAACATTAAAACACTAAAATCACGTTGGATTCAAGCCTAAGAACTTTGAAATTTCTAAAATCTACCAACGATGTCGAAACTATCCAAAACACATCCGATTGACCTAAAATTTTGCAGACATATCCAAAATAACATTACAAACCTGATTCAACTTCCGAAATTCCATTCCGACCCCGATAGCCTATTTTCCACTGCCGACCGGAAATCACCAAAAACTAACTTTCGCAATTCAAGCCTAATTCTGCACTGGACATCACAGAATTATTCCGAACACACTCCTACGTCCCAAATCACCTAACAAAGCTATTCAAGCCATGAAATCCGCATTCTGAGGTCGTTTACAAATAATTCAACTCTCACTTGACTTCTCCTACTTTAAGGATATTCTTAAAGACTAAGTGACTAAATTCTTACTACAACCATTCCGATTCCGAGCCTACCAACACTAACGCATCGTAAACAGTATAACCAACATATGACAAGGCAATAACAACACTTAATGCAAGTTCTACGTAACGACCAACCGGGTCATTACACCACGTAAGCCAATATCCGACTCGGCTCTGAAATATCTAACCTTACAAGATGGCTCGCTACGACCTGAACATCCAATGCCAAGGGTCTCTCTACTGCCGGAAGATATGCTAAACTCCCCAAACTCTCTGCCCGGTGACTAAAAGCATCGACTACCACATTGGCCTTCCCGAATGGTACAAAATAGTGATATCATAGTCTTTAAGAAGCTCCAACCATCTCCACTAACGTAAATTAAGATCCTTCTGCTTAAACAAATGATGCAGACTTCGGTGATCAGTATAGATCTCATAATGAACCCCATATAAATAATGACGCGAAATCTTCAAGGAGGGGACAATGGCTGCTAATTCAAGATCATGGACATGATAGTTCTTCTCATGGGTCTTTAACTGGCATGAGGCATAGGCAGTCACCCTACCCTACTGCATCAGAACACATCTAATGCCTATCCTCGAGGCATCACAATACATGGTGTAAGAACCTGAAGCTGATGGCAGAGCTAACACTGGAGTTGTGGTCAAAGCAATCTTGAGCTTCTGAAATATCTCCTCACACCCATCAGAACACCTGAATGGAGCACGCTTTTGGGTTAATTTGGTCAAGGGCGATGCAGTAAACGAAAATCTCTCAACAAAGCGAAGGTAATAACCCGTCAAACCAAGAAAACTCATAATCTCTGTGGCTGAGGACGGTCTAGGACAACTTTACACCGCCTTTATCTTCTTCATATCCACTTGAATACCCTTACTGGACACCACTTGTCTCAAGAATTCCACCTAACCGAGCCAAAACTCACACTTGGAGAACTTTGCATAAAGCTTCTCCTCCCTCAATCTCTGTAATACAACCCTCAAATGCTGAGCATACTCCTCTTGGATACGAGATTACACCAGGATGTCATGAATGAATACAATAACGAACGAGTCCAAATAGGGCCGAAACACGTTGTTCATAAAATGCATGAATGTTGTTGGGGCATTGTTCAGACCAAAAGACATCACTAAGAACTCATAATGGCCATAACAGGTCCTGAAAGATGTCTTAAGAAAGTATGAATCCCGAATCTTAAACTAGTGATTACCGGACCTCAAATCAATCTTGGAGAACACCCTCGCTCCCTGAAGCTGGTCAAATAAATCATGAATACGAGGCAAAGGATACTTGTTCTTGAATTTTACCTTGTTTAACTTTCTATAATTAATGCACATCCTCATGGAACCATCCTGCTTCTTTACAAATAGAACCGGTGCACCCCAAGGTGACACAGTATGCCGAATAAACCCAATATCAAGGAGTTCCTAAAGCTGTTCTTTCAACTCTGTCGGTGATATCCGATATGGTGGAATAGAAATGCGCTGAGTGTCCGGCACCAAATCAATACCAAAATAAATATCCTTGTCAGGTGGGATGACTGATAGGTGTGCATGAAACACATCCGAAAAATAACGTACTTCTGGAACAGAATCGATGGCAGGAGTCTCTGCACTAACATCTCTCGCAAAAGCCAAATAAGATAAGATAGGCAACCATTCTCAACCATACGCTGAGCCTTTAAATATCAAATCACTCTACTTGGTACATAATCTATAGAACTGCTCCACTCAACCCTCGGAAATCCCGGCATCGCCAACGCCACAGTATTAGCGTGACAATCTAGAAAAGCCTGGCATGGAGATGACCAATCCAGACCCTATATCACATCAAAGTCAACCATACTGAGCAGCAAAAGGTGCACTCAGGTCTCCATACCCCCAATAGTCACCACACATGACTGATACACGCTTTCCACAATAATAGTATCGCCTACAGGAGTAGATATATGAACAAATAAAACTAAAGACTCATGGGGCATATACAGAAAATGAGCGAAATACGAGGAAACATATGAATACGTGGAACTAGGGTCAAATAACACAGAGGCATCTCTGTGACAAACTGAGACAATACCTGTGATCACAGCATCTGAAGCAATAGCATCTGGTCTGGCTGGGAGTGCATAGAAATAGGCCTGACCACCACCTGATCGACCTCCCCCTCTAGGGCGACCCCTAGCTGACTGAGCTCCACCCTTAGCTGGCTGAGCGAGTGGTGGAGGAACTGGTGTTAAAATCGAAAGTTGACTCCTCTGCTGAGATGAACCTCATGTCAGACGGGGACAAGACCTCTTGATATGACCCAAATCCCCACACTCAAAGCAACCTCGCCCTGCAAAGGGAGACAGGGACTGAAGGGAACCTCGAGCACTAGAATAATCGCTAGAAGGTCTTGACACATATGAGCCCTGAGCTGATGGTGTATGAGACAAGCTCTGAGCTGGTATAGCATCGAATGATGTCTGGCCCTGCTGATAACCATGAGGTCCCTAACCGGATGGTGCACTAGGGTGAACTGGGCGAGCTGTTTGAGCATGCCTGAAAGAACGACCTCTATCGTGCTGGAGTCATAGATATTTCACCCTGATGGAGCTGCTCAAACTGTTTGCGCAGCTCCTCTCTGCGAGACTAAGGCACAAACTTCTCCAGAAAGATAACGGAGAATTGTTGCCAAGTAAGGGGTGTTGCACCAACCATCCTACGCCTCTCTTAAGCCTCTCACCAACTGAATGCATCCCCAGAGAACTGGAAAGTAGTGAATGAGACCCCACTAGTCTCCAGAATACCTGGTGTATGAAGCATCCCCTGATACTTATCCAAGAAACCATGTGCATCCACACCCTATGTACCACTGAAAGATGGAGTCTGGAATTCCCAAACCTCTCCAGTCTATGCTGCTCATCCTCAGACATAACAGGAACCACATAGTCCTGAGCAGCTGCAACCGGCTGGGCTGGTGGTTCCCCCGGTGTCTGAAGTCCCTGAACAACCTGCTCCAGTGTGCGGGCAACGAGAGTCTGAGTGTCTCCCCCGACCTGAGAAGTAGCTGCGGTCGTAGAAATAGAGACCGCTTGAGCAAGGCCAGTACATATTGATAAGATATGAGCTAGGGCCTCTTGAAGGCTAGGAATCACAATAGGCATAGGTGGTGCCTGAGCTGGTCCCGTTGGGGCATCTATAACTGGGACCTGGTCTGGAGCAACTGGAGGGTGCCCCTCTACCTCTACCACTGCCTTGACCGCGGCCTCGACCTCAGCCTCTCGCGGCCTTGGCTGGTGGTACTGGTAGTTGATCACCCTGACCGGTAGTGTGAGTCCTCACTATCTATGAGAGAATGAAATAATAGAAGTCTAGTTACCAGAGTAAACAGATTCGCATGACAAGAATACAAGAATGTGAGATTTTCCTAAAGGTTCTGCAGCCTGCCGAAGATAAGTACAGACGTCTCTGTACCGATCCTCAAGACTCTACTAAACCCGCTTATGACTCATGAGGCATATGTAACCTAGGCTCTGATAACAACTTGTCACGACCCAAAATCTACCCGATCTTGATGGCGCCTATCATGAAACTAGGCAAGCCTAAACCCAACAATTTCTTTCAGTTCAGTAAAACACCCTTTAGATTTAATAGCGTAATGGTTTAACATAAATAAAAGCCAAATTTTGAAAACACAAGGTTACCCTAAATAGGCAATACAACTGTCCTAATAATCAAGGCGTCACTGAGTCATAAGTGTCTAAAAATCCGGACATAGTCCACAAAATTTCTATAAACTTAAACATCAAAGCAAAATGAACTGAGGAAGAGAAGATCGAGGTCCACAAAAGTCATGCAGCTACCTCAATAGTCTCCAACTCCAACGCAGATAATCAGCAGCCGCCACCGTGTCCAAAAATGCCTGGATCTGCACACAATGTTTAGGGAGTAACATGAGTACACCAACTCAGTAAGTAACAGGTCCAAACTATGCACTGAAGATAGTGGCGAACTCAACCGGTACAAATAACATGAAACAAACATACGAAAACATAGAGAAGCTCTTAAAACAATTTAGGCAAAATCATCACTGAAGTAAAGCAATTCCGAACATTGTATTGAAGATAACTCTACTGTCACTACATGCCAATGCATATACTGAAAATGATGCACTATAAAATCAGCCTCAAATGCCCTCACTATCCATATCTTAACCACTCGGTACCGCATACGGCTCAACCGGCACAGGGAAGATCCATCCCGGAATATATATACACAACACATGACCATAGGCCATCCGGTACTGAGGACCAAGGGCAATCCAGCCCTACGGAGAAGATCCATCTCCAGGTGATATGTACTTCGGACAAGATCCATGTCTAGGGAAGATCCATCCCTCAATCATAGCAACCACGCTCACTGGAGGTGTGTTACAGACTCTGAAGGGGCTCCTACAACCCAGGCGCTATCAAAAGCATCAACAATATCGCTGGGATGTGCAACCCGATCCTATAACTGTCAATAAATTACCGAGACTTAGATATGATATAAAGATGTATGATCATGACTGAGTATGAAATAATAAATGAAACTAATGAGGTGACAGCAATAAACAACTGCTAAGGGTCCCAACAATACCGGCACAAAGCCTAAACATGATATCTGGCATGGTGTACAACTCAACCAATTCATCACATGATGGAAACATGGATATTAACAGGATAGAGTCACTAAACGGTGCCATGGAATCATCCAGAACACAATTCTCATGGTGCACGCTCGCACGCCCGCCACCTGGCAGGTGCGTCACCTCAATACTATTCACATAACACATAGTTTGGGGATTTGAACCCTCAAAACCAAGTTTGGAAGCGTTACTTACCTCAAACCAAGCCAAATCCTACTCCGGGATGCCCTTGCCTCTCGATTTGGCCTCCAAATTCTCCGAATCTATTCACAACCAATACAATACCATCAATATACACTAAAGGAATGAATTCCACGAGAAAACCTACTAAACTACCAACAACCCAAAATCAGTTCAAACCCAACCCCCGGGCCCACGTCTCAAAATCCGACAAAAATTACAAAACATTGAATCCCATTCACTCACGAGTCCATACATATGAAATTTATGAAGATCCGACACTATTTGGTCCCTCAAATCCTCACATCAAACTGTCCAAAATCCAATTCCTAACCCCTCATTCTCACCCCTAAGTTCCACTAATTAGATAATAAAACAATGGAAAAACACCATAGTTAGGAGTATTAGAGCTCAAGAAACTTATATCACTGAAAACCCTTGAATCTCCCTTCAAAAACACTCCGAAAGCTCCAAAAATAGATTTGAAAATGGTGGAGATGAACCAAAATTTGCGAAGTCCCCTTTTATACTTTCTGCCCAGGCCTTTCACATTCGCGGACCATTTCACGCTTATGCAACACCGCGCATGCCGAAATTCATTCACAGGTACAGAAATCACTTAGGATCCCAGGTTCCGCTTCTGCGGACAAACCACACACCTGCGGATCGTGCACATGCGCATCACACTCCGCTTCTGCGAAAACTGACCCACTCCGCCTTTCCGCATATGTGCCCCAGGTCTCGCACCTGCGGGCTCGCAGATGCGAACTCTACCACGCACCTGCGGACCCAGCCTCCCTCAACGTTGTTCGCACCTGCACACTTCCACGTGCATCCGCGCCCTCGCACCTGCGGCTCCCCTTCCACAGGTGTGATAAACACCAGCAGCCACAAACACCAGCAGAATCAGCCATCTCCTAACCAATAATTGATCATTAACCACCCAAAACACACCCGAGAGCCTCGGGAACTCAACCAAATATGACAACAGTCGAATAACCCCATACAAAATTAGTCAAACCTTCGAATCACTAAAACAACATCAAAACACCAAACTACCCTCGGATTCAAGCCTAAGAACTTCTAAACTCTAAAATTCCGCAAACGACGCCGAAACCTACCAAACCACGTCTGAATGACCTCAAATTTCACTCATACTTCACAAATGATACTATGAACCTAGTCCAACTTTCAAAAATTCATTCTGGCCCCAATATGAATTTCTCCCCTGCCGACCAAAATCGCCAAATTTGCAACTTTCGCCAATTAAAGCCTAATTCTACTACGGACCTCCAAATCACATTCCGGATGCGCTCCTAAGTCCAAAATCACCTAACAAAGCTAACGGAGTCATCAAAATTCGAATTCGAGGCTGTTTATAGTCAACATCCGATTGACTTTTCCAACTTAAGTTTATCCCAAAGAGACTAAGAGCCCGTTTGGATTGGCTTATTTTAAGTGCTTTTCAGCAAAAATAACTTTTAAGCCATTTTGTAGTGTTTGGATATACTAAAAAGTGCTTTTAAGCACTTGTTTTTAAGCCAAGATGACAAAAATAAGACATAAACCAAAAGCTAAAATTCCTAACTTATGACTTTTGACTTAAAAGTCACTTACAAAAAGCCCATCCAAACGGGTTGTAAGTGTCTCAAACCACTCCGGTCAGGTCGTTACAAAGATGTATATCATATTTATATATATATATATATATATATATATATATATATATATATCTACTAGATTTGCGAAAAATAGGTCTAAGCGAGATCTTGCTGATATTAAGTGCTAAATGCGGAAAATTTGGCCACATAGCTCCAAATTGTAAGCTTCAAAAGTTGAAAATCTTAGAACTAGATGATGAGTTACGTGATAAGGTTTATAGATTGTTATACACCTCTGGATCATAATCTGATTATAATTCCGAATCAGAATCTGAAGCTGAAGTCGATTTATTTTATTTATCGGATAGTGATAAAAATCTTGATAATGTATGTACAACTTGCAAAGGTGATACATGTACTTGCGACGATGATGCATTTTACAAATTACAATTTTAATTTCAAGATTTGAACATGAAAACTATTACATCTGATAATGTAATAGAACTTTTAAAGGAAGCTATTGATGATAAACTTCATGAAAAAATTATAAATTTTGCTGCAAATTCTAGTTCTAGTTCTTTAAAATCTTTTGAAAAACAAAAGAATGAATTTGAATATTCTACGCCCTATTCTTTGTCCAAAATTAATAACCGTCTTAATAATAAAAATACTCCAACTAGAGATACTTCTTTTGATGATCTAAAAGTCGAAATTGAAAATTTGAAAAGAGAAATTAAGTCTCTTAAACAAAATCAAATGATTTTTGATCACAGGATTACTCATATAGAGAAAAATAATTATCTAGCTGAGTTATCTAATGACAAAGGTAAAGATATTTATGAAAATGACGATAGTGAAAAACCTATTGACTTCAAACCGAAACATGATATGTTTTTAGGAATGATGCAAATTGTTACTGCTCATAAATGGTATATTAAATGTACTATTTTATTCGATAATAGTTTTTCCATAACTGACGCTGCTAAGATTGATAGTGGAGCTGATGTGAGATGCATTCAAGAAGGGATAGTACCTACTAAATATTTTTAAAAAATCACTCATATGGTCAAATCTGCTTCTGCTCATGCTTTAGATATAAAGTATAAATTACCGAATACACATATTTGTCAAAACAAAGTATGCATCCCTCACTTCTTTTCCTGGTAAAAAATCAGTTACACCATCCAACTATACTTGGAATACCTTTTATTAATGCTATTTATCCTTTTACTAGCATAGATTCAAAAGGTTTTACAACTACTTACAAAGACAAAAAAAATAAGTTACTTTTTTGTTACAGATCCCGTAGCCAGAGATATTAATGCCTTTATTAATATGAAGCAGAGACATATTGATTATTTGCAACTAGAGTTATTTAGTATGAATGTATTCGATACGTTAAAAACTGCTAGAGTACAAGAAAAGATCAAATTGATTTCTGAGCAAATTACTATTGATATTTGTGTTGATCATCCTAGTGCCTTTTGGAATAGGAAAAAGCACATTGTCACTCTTCCATATTAAGATAATTTTCTGGGGATGATATCCTACTAAATCTCGACCTTGTTAGATGAACGCTGAATTGGTAGAATTCTGCAAAAAAGAAATTGATAATTTGTAACAAAAGGGTTTGATAAAACCTTCAAAATCTCTTTGGTCTTGTACCGCTTTTTATGTTAATAATGCTGCAGAAAAGGAACGTGACCTTCCTAGATTAGTTATAAGTTATAAACCCTTAAATAAATGTTTAAAATGGATTAGGTATCCTATCCCCAACAAAAAAGATTTATTATCAAGATTATATGATGCAAATATATTTTCAAAGTTTGATTTAAAATATGGTTATTGGCAGATTCAAATATTTAAAGAGCATACTTATAGATTTTCTCTTAATGTTCCATTCGGCTAATATGAATGGAATGTTATGCCTTTAGGTTTGAAAAACGCCCTTTCTGAATTTCAGAAAATAATGAATGATATTTTTAATCCATATTTAGATTTTATCATCATCTATATTCATGACATATTAGTATTTTCTAAAACATTTGAAATACATATTAAGCATCTTGATATTTTTAAGAAGATTGTTATACAAAATGGTTTAGTTATTTCCAAACCAAAAATGAGTTTATTTCAAACAGACGTTCGATTTTTAGGATATAATATTTGTCAAGGAAAAATTACTCCTATTCAAAGTTCTATTGATTTGGCATCAAAATTTCCTGATGTTATTACGGACATAACTCAATTAAAAAGATTTTTGGGAAGTTTAAATTAAATATATCCTTTTTATAAAGATTTATCTCGTGACTTGGCCCCTTTTTATGATAGTCTAAAAAAGAATTACAAAAATCCTTGGACTGATAGGCATACTACGTTAGTTAAAAGTATTAAACAATGTGTTAAGTCTTTACCTTGTTTGACCCTTGCTAATCCAGCATGGAAAAAGATTATTGAGATAGATGCGTCTAATATTGGCTACGACGGGATTTTAAAACAAGTTAATCCCAGCAATAACTGTGAATATTTGATAAGATTTCACTCGGGAAAGTGGACTGAAGCCCAGAAAAAATATGCTACTGTGGCTCATGAAATGTTAACTATTGTTAAATGTGTTTTAAAATTTTAAGATGATTTATACAATCAAAAGTTTTTAATAAAAACTTATGCTCAATCTGTTAAATATATGTTTGACAAAAAATTTTAAACATGATGCTTCAAAATTAATATTTGCAAGATGGCAGGCTCAATTATCCCCTTTTGATTTCGAAATCCAATATAAAAAGGGAATTGATAATTCTCTTCCTGATTTCTTATCTCGTAAATACTTAAATTCATCATGAATTTCTATACAACCTTTCTAGATGAAGAAATGTTAATCACTATTTTAAAGGTGGTTAAATTATATAGAGACCTACAGAGTCTTATAATTGAAAAAATCATTGACGATATTGTCGAAAAAGATTGTTCTATTCATGATTATTCTTATTATTCTGATGAAATTAGAAGTGATATGCAAGACTACTATTTATCCGAATAATATGAGTTGTTATATTTGCAGCATGGACCCTCTGTGGGCCAAAGGAAGAAGTAAAGGGAAAGGGGGAAGATCATCCCTAGGAAACTCATATTCTCATGGATCGTCATACGGATCCTCATCCAACTCCCCAGTAATACAAATGGGAAAAACAAGCTTAGTTAATGAGAATATATCTCTCATAGGAGAATCTCCGTGTACCCCTTCTATATAACTGGAAGATTTTCCTGAAGATAGCTCGTTATACGGACATCTGCAGGCATATTTAGCTTCCCAAAAGCAAAGTGATACATTTGCTTCAGTTGCTAAAGAAGAGGACACTGATGATATCAAGTCCTATGAAAAATTGTCAAAAAAAAAAGAAATAATATTTCTTTTAGAAAACTCTGAGATTCAGAGAAAAGATGAGCCTTGGAAGATATTCCAGAGATATTTGATTAATGGATTATATTATCCGGGTGAGTCATACAAAACCCGTTCCTATTATGAAACTATTCTCACCAGAACAGGCAGTGCAGAGTTTCAACACTTTTCCGGTTATAACACAGCTGAGAATATTTATAACTTCTCAAAAATAATTATTAAACAGATTATATCTGTTGAAGATTGGGGGATTTCCACAATGAAGGAAAGGAAGATAAGCCTTAACAAAACCGGTATGAATTTTATATATTGAGATTATATCCAAGCCTTTGATAAAGTGCTTTATTATAATAATGAGAGACACAAACATATTTGGTTTATTAAAGTATGTGCAAAGATATTTGCAGAACCCATTCCTAATTGGTTCCTAAATTGGTGGTCATACCACGGTCCCACAGTCAGAATATTATCGGACCCATTTCTTATGTTATACAAGGAATTGTAACGGTCAGGCCGGTCGTCCGAGAGTTAACCCCGTTTTCCCCGTTTGTGCTTCATTTTTATGTGGTTCATCTTCATTTATGTGTGTTGGGTCGGTTGGTTCGGGTTCAGAGTGGTCACAGTGAGCATTGAGGCAATTAGTCTCTCAAGGTAGCCTAGTAGTTGAGAAAGTCAACTGAGAGTTGACTTATTGGTAAATGACCTCGGAATGTGGATTTTATTGCTCGAGTATCTTCGTTAGGTGATTTGGGACTTAGGAGTGTTTTCGGAATATTTTTGTGATGTCCGGTGTAGATTTATCCTTGAATTGGCGAAAGTTAGTTTTTGGCGATTTCCGGTCGGAAGTGGAAATAGGCTATCGAGGTCGGAATGGAGTTCCGGAAGTTGGAATAGTTTCGTAATGTCATTTGGGATATGTCTGCAAAATTTTAGGTCAATCGAAGATGATTTGGTTGGTTTCGGCGTAGTTGGCGAATTTTAGAAGTTTCAAAGTTCTTAGGCTTGAATTTGATGTAAATTTGGTGTTCTCGTGTTGTTTTTTGTGTTTCGAAGGCTCGACTAAGTTTAAATGATGTTATGGGATATGTTGGTATGTTTGGTTGAGGCCCCGAGGGCCTTAGGTGTGTTTCGGATTGTTAACGGACCAACTTTTGACTTCAATTCTGGGCAGATTACTGCTGGTGTAAGGTTCTGGTTTCCTTCTACGCAATCGCGTGAAGATGTTTGTGATCGTGTAGAGTTAATTGGTGAGGCAGGATTTTTGTTTATCGCGATTGCGTGGAATGGGTTGCGATCGTGTGAGTATGAGTATTTGGTCAGTGCGATCGCGTGGTCTTGTTTGCGATCGCGTAGAGTTAAAGGGGCGCGTGGGTGAGTTGAGCTTTTTTCTTCGCGATCGTGTCGGTTTAAGTCTCGATGAATCGCGATGGCGTGAGGTTGTCTGCGATCACGTAAGGTAAATTGATGGGGCAGCAAGTTTGTTCTTCGCGATCGAGTGCCAAAGTTTGTGATCGCAGTGAAGGAATTATTTTAGCTGTGTAGAACAGTATAAAAGGACCCCCACCACGAAATTTATTAAGTTTTCATCAAATTGCATGCGGCATGAGTCCATTGAAGGGAGTTTTGAGACGGGATTTCAAGGTTCTTCAGCAAAGGTGAGTTCTTTGATTTTTTAATCCCGTTCCTATGCTATTTTATTAAGATTAGGCTTGAAAATTTAAGAATTTGGGTAGGAAAAGTTAGAAAAAATGGGAGGAAGGAATTGGGATCTCTTTTGAGGTTTTGGAATGGCAATTGTGGTCCGATTTTGGTGTTCTTGGTATGTATAGAATTGTGAGAGGACGAGGGTTCTAATGATGTAAAAATTTTCGTATTCCGAGATATGGGCCTGAGGCTCGGGTTTGGCCGAATTTCGAGATTTTTGTTTAATTTGATGATTTTCAATTAGGTTGTGTTCCATGAGTATATATTGATGATGTTAACTGGTTTTTGGCTAGATTCAGAGCAATCGGGAGCCAATTTTAGGGGCAAAGGCATAGTGGACTAGTGTCGCGGTCTGGTAAAGGTAAGTAATCGTCTTAAATTTTGTCTTGAGGGTATGGAACCCTGGACTGCATTATTTTCTCACTGAATTTGGAATGGCGCACATGTCGGATGACAAACATGTGGCGCGTACTGACTTTTCGTATTGGACTAGGTCCTCTCCGCAGCAACTAATGAGTTTCTTATTTACTCAAAATCTTATGTTAAATTACGTTCTAAAGATTTGTGAAATAGTTGGGCTGTAAGCCGTGTTTGGGGCCTCGTGCCGATCTGTTTAGACCCTTTGAGGGTGTTTTACTGTTGTTTTCCTCACTACCTGTCGATGGCTTTTACTCAGCATCATTATGCATACTGTTGTATTTGAAACTCAACCTGATTTACACTACATGAGCATTAAAATGATGTTTTCGGGTCGAGTACCCCGTTCTATTACTTCGCCCGAGGGGATTTTTGAGTGGTTCCACCGAGTGTGGTCGAGGGCCAAGAGTGATGGTGAGGTGATGAGTGATATTAGAGCTTGGGCTGAAGGAGCTCCTCCGGAGTCTATACACACCCCCAGTGAGCGCACCGAGTGCGAGTGATTGAGTGATTGGGAGGCATGAGTGGTTGTGAGGTGCTAAGTGATTGTGAGGTGCTGAGGGATTGTGAGGCATGCCGGAGGGGCTGATTATGAAACATGTTTTTGCCCGAGGGGCTACTATGATTTTTCTACGTTCATTGCATACCAGATCCTTTGTTTTAAAGTTGTTAAAAATGTGCATTCTTTAAAGGGCTTTTTATGAAGTTGATTTTAAGACATGATGATTTCGTACATCTATGTTATACTACTGGAAAGTAAGGCTGTGAATATTGTGACTTGATGGAATTGTTTTTATGTGTTTCTTGCTGCTCAGACCTGATTTATTTTCATTACTACTAAGTTGGCGTACTCACATTACTCCCTGCACCTCTGTGTGCAGATTCAGGAGCAGATATTGTATCTAGCTTTGATTCCGACTTCTGTATCATAATACTTTATTTTGGCTTATTTCACTAGATGCTCATGACATTTTGGCTCCGGGTTTTGGGGATGACAATACTGTATATAAAATTTGCCTATTATATTAAGAACTTTCTGTATATTGTTATGAATTACTTGAAACTTAAATGGGATTTTCAAAAGGAAATGTGAACACGCGGTAGTCGGCTAGCCTAGTTCCACGATAGGTGCCATCATGGCCGGTTAGGATTTAGGGTCGTGACAGTTTGGTATCAAAGCCCTAGGTTACATAGGACTCGACGGTCATGAGCAGGTTTAATAGAGTCTTGCGGATCTGTACGAAAACGTTTGTACTTATCTTCGAGAGACTGCGGAACCCTTAGGAAAATCTCACATTTTTAAAATTCTTGTCGTGCGAATCCATTGTATTCAACCAAGAGCGTAACTCTTGAATTCCTTCCATGTATTCGAGCGCGCCCGAGAGTGCCGGGTATTAGTTGTGCATCGACGGCTTGTGGCTTCCATGGGTGAGATGTGATTTCGGCATGTTGGTAATGGGCCAGTCTGGAGGACTTGAGGCCAATTTATTCTGTGGCTTGATTGTTGAGATTTTCGTTGTGTGGGAACATGTAATTGGGGACTTGTATGTCCGTTCGTGTTCTTATTGATGAGAATTGGTGACTAGATGCCTATGTGGTGGGTGTGAATTGATGGTTAGATGTGTTCATGCTGTGAAATGTGTCGAAAGAGTTGGCTGGAAATGTAGTAAGATTTATCGAGTGTTTGATTTCTGTCTCGGTTTGGTATGTGGCCTTGAGTTGTGAATACGATGGAAGACCTCTCATGTTGTGTAGTTGTGGAGTGAAGCATATTTCTCTGTTGGGCTATGAGTTCCTGGCAATGTCTTCTGAGTTGATCGTTTGCCCCAGTAACGTTTATGTGTTTTATTGATGGTGTATTCCATCCGTGTTAGCACTCGTTGTTATTGTATTCATTGATGGCGTCCTGGAATATTTGCATAGCCGGGAGTAGCATACTCAGTATCTGAGGATGGCATTATAAGGATTCAGGGAGGAAAGGCTCTATGCCAATTCTCCGAATATGAAGTTTGGCTCAGTTCAATAGCATTATTGGGACACGTGGTGTCCGGTGAAGGTATCCATGTGGTCAGTCATGTGTGGGTAGAGCTTCTAGAAGCTCGAGAGTTCTGTCACCGCTGCTCCAGTATTAGTTCTGCCATCAGCTTCAGATTTTTACCGCGTATTGTGGTGCCTCGAGGGTAGGCGCTGGTTATGTTCAGATGCAGGAAGGTGTAGTGATTGCGTGATAGTTCTGGTCTTCAAAAGTGTATGGAGAGATAGCAATTGAGTCTAAGCGAGCAGGGGTATCTCCTGCGGGTTGTCCTAGGGTGTGTTGTCTCTATGTAGTTCCGTAATAAGTTCTCTTCTACCAGTAAAATGATATATGTTGTAAATTGAGTTTAGATCGCTTGTGGAAGTTGGCGTGACTATTGCAATGGTGGATGCAAGATTTGGCAATTGATTTGAGTGTTAGATGGTTTGGGTCATTTAAGCTTATGGAGGATTTAGTTGAATCCCACCACAGCATGGTGGCAATGTTGATGTGTGGGCACAGTCTTGTTTTCTTGATCCTTGGCTTTGGGCTAAATTGGGGAGTTCGTTATTGATAATTTGATTCCATGATTATGTGTGGTGTTGGTTTCAGTTCGACGTATAGTGGTAAATCAGTTATGACCTGAATGTATGTGGTCTGGGAATGTCATGAGTAATGGAAATTTCTTCGATATAAGTCATAATGTACTCTATTGGAAATTGAATGATTTAGTGAAAATTGTAAAAGGTGTAGTGTGTGCAGTGTATGAATTTATTTGTGGCTTCGAGTGAGTGGATTACTTTCCTAGTATGTTAGTGTGCAAACGGGTCAGGTCGATTCTGTCTAATTGGTCAGTGTGATTGAGATTTACGTTAGAGGATGTCAAGACTTGTGGTATTCTACATATCGGTATCAGGAAGGTGAAGGTAATGACTTTAGATTCGCAGAAGTCTCTTCAGGGTAAGTTTTTCTAATATGGTGCTTTTGGGGATATTTGAGGGAGTATTCGGCAGCTTATGAGCCCTAGACGGTATGGTTTTGTGCTTGGGTCCCATGTGGTGAGTCTGGGTTGCAAATTTGTTGTATTACGGCAGGAAGAAGTATCAACTTGTAGGTAAGTCAGAAGAAACCTAGGTAAATATGGCGATTTGGTAGTAGGTCAGATCGGCATGGTAAGGGATACGATTAGTTCTTGGGTATTCATAAGGTGACGAGTTTTTTGGGTGTTTCTTAGCAATGCTCTTGGACTTTTGGTGGTCTGCGTAGTTGGGTTGAGTTAGAAAAGTTCAGTCCTGATGGTTTGGTATTGTGCAAATGGAATTTCGGATAGATCCTGGTAATTTCTACCGTGGTTAAGGGTGCATATTTCTTGTGGCGTGTAGTTAGTTGTTTCTAAATGAGATCAAATGGAAATTCTCGTCTAGTTGGGTAGGTAGTTGCTGGTGGCTTGGAAGGGACCATGGAGTTCCTGTATTTTTCCTAGGTTGGCATGGCGTGTGCGGTATGTTGGGTGGAGTTGAGATTTGCATATGTGAAGTCACGGTTCGGTTCTGGAAGGAAGATCATAAAATTCTTAGGCAGCATGGGCAGTTTCAGACGACATGGTAGATGATATCACTCATTGGTACGACTTGATGAGGGTATGTATTTTGGAAAGAGCAATGTGTTTGAATTAAGGGTACTTCATTGGTATCGCGACGCCCTGTTGTTGGATCGACTATTGATATTCAAGGTTGCTTGGTGAACGGAAGAATTATAGGGGTATTTCCGTGGAATGAATGAGTATTTGGGATGTGTTATGTATTCGAGCGGGGAAGTTGTGATCAGATAAGTAATCCGTACGTTTCATTGATTTCGAGACTGAGTGTTCTCATAAACAGGATATGTTGTGGAAGTGAACTGTGAAGATGCGAGGTGAGCTAGTCGGATGTTAGTATGTACCATTCGATTTTGATTGAGTTTATTCATGTCCTAGAGTGATCTATGGGTTACTCTTCGGTGTTGCGAGAAGTGGTCATTATTGGTTATATGCACATATGGTGCGGTTCTAATTGGGCTCTATAGATAGATTTGAGTAAGATAAGTAATTGGGTGTTGCGGGATTGAGACGTGTTGGTTATATACCTTCTATTTCGGTTGGCATGGTATCGTCCGGTTTCCCCCGTGGTTATGGCAATGCACTTTGAGTACTTGATGTCAAATTTCGAATGGTTATTGATTTTGGGCAAGGTGTCTTGAAGTATTTCAAGTGGTCCAGCGGTTGGGTGAGATCGTGCAGTGTAGCGTAGTTATGTAGGGGTATGACCTTTGGTATCGGATTCATGTATTTTTTATTTCCGCAGTGTGTGCCAGGCTGTTAGTATGATATGGTCATGGTAATTGTTAATGGCAGGATAATCCTCTCGTGGGGATATTTTATATAATTTGATTACATTGGGAAGTTGTTGATAAGTGCACAAGTTGCACAAGTTTTGGCTTCGAATTTTATCGATATGTCGAAT
Organism: Nicotiana paniculata; assembly: GCA_005239505.1. Lineage (NCBI taxonomy): Eukaryota > Viridiplantae > Streptophyta > Magnoliopsida > Solanales > Solanaceae > Nicotiana > Nicotiana paniculata. Next base: position 28,312 of record MDKI01196273.1, read on the forward strand.
GGTTAGTGTCATGTTATCAGGGTAGTCGTGATGGATGAGAAAAGGTCATTGGACCTAGAGTGAACATTTCCAGAATTTTCTACAGCATAGTTGGAAGGATTAATGTCGGGAGTCGGCTTCGAAATCCTCTATAATTACTATTGGGAAGGGATAGTTTCATGTCTGGCTGATCGGACGAATGGTTGTTAGTTCTACGTGCTTCTTTCATCATCGGCAGTAAATGGAAGTGTTAGAGCGAGGCATTTCTTGATTAGAGGTTATGTATCGGCACTAGGTTGTTTATTGTGACTAAGAGTTATCGCTATGAGTGTTTGAGTCACGCAGTGTATTATGTGATTTCATTTGGGGGTACGTATAGAGCTTGATTCAGCATGTTCATACTTGTTCAGTTCATAGTTATGGAAATTTTGATCTTGTATATCATTTCAGAAGTGAGAATTTGGTTCTAAGGTTTACGGGCCAGGAATTGGATTTCAAAATTTCAACGGTATTGTGCTATTGGACCTATATGAGATAGGGTGACGTGGGATCACCCCCGATTATGTGCATGGTAAGATGCGTAACAGTTTGATAGTGTTGGAGAACAACTCTTGGCACGTTCGAGGACGAACGTATGTTTAAGTGGGGGAGGATGTAACGGCCCGGCCGGTCGTTCCGAGAGTTTAGCCCCGTTTTCCCCGTTTTTGCATCATTTTATGTGGTTCAACTTTATTTATGGGTGTTGGGTTGGTTGGTTCGGGTTCAGAATGGTCATGGTGAGCATTGAGGCAATTAGTCTCTCAAGGTAGTCTAGTAGTTGAGAAAGTCAACTGAGAGTTGACTTATTGGTAAACGACCTCGGAATGTGGATTTTATTGCTCAAGCAGCTTCGTTAGGTGATTTGGGACTTAGGAGTGTGTTCGGAATATTTTTTTGATGTCCGGTGTAGAATTAGGCTTGAATTGGTCAAAGTTAGTTTTTGGTGATTTTCGGTCGGCAGTGGAAATAGGCTATTTAGGTCGGAATGGAATTCCGGAAGTTGGAACAGTTTTGTAATGTCGTTTGGGATATGTCTGCAAAATTTCAGGTCAATCGGAGGTGATTTGGTTGGTTTCGGCGTAGTTGGCGAATTTTAGAAGTTTCAAAGTTCTTAGGCTTGAATTTGATGTAAATATGGTGTTCTCGTGTTGTTTTTGGTGTTTCGAAGGCTCGAATAAGTTTGAATGATGTTATGGGATATGTTGGTATGTTTGGTTGAGGCCCCGAGGGCCTTGGGTGTGTTTCGGATGGTTAACGGACCAACTTTTGGCTTGAATTCTGGGCAGATTGCTGCTAGTGTAAGGTTCTGGTTTCCTTCTACGTGATCGCATGAGGATGTTTGCGATCGCGTATGGTGAATTAGTGAGGCAGGATTTTTTTTCATCGCGATCATGTGGAATGGGTTGCGATCGCGTGAGTATGAGTGTTTGGTTAGTGCGATCGCGTGGTCTTGTTTGCGATCGCGTAGAGTTAAAGGGGCGCGTGGGTGAGTTGAGCTTTATTCTTTGCAATCGCGTGGAATGGTTTGCGATCGCGTGGGTTTAATTCTCAATGAATCGCAATCGTGTGAGGTTGTCTGCGATCGCATAAGGTAAATTGATGGGGCAGCAAGTTTGTTCTTCGCGATCGCGTGCCAAAGTTTGCGATCGCAATGAAGGAATTATTTTAGCTGTGCAGAACAGTATAAAAGGATCCCCTCTGCGAAATTTATTAAGTTTTCATCAAATTGCATGCGGGAGGAGTCCATTGAAGGGGGTTTTGAGACGGGATTTCAAGGTTCTTCAGCAAAGGTGAGTTCTTTGATTTGTTAATCCTGTTCCTATGCTATTTTATTAAGATTAGGCTTGAAAATTTAAGAATTTGGGTAGGAAAAGTTGGAAAAATGGGAGGAAGGAATTGGGATCTCTTTTGAGGTTTTGGAATGGCAATTGTGGTCCGATTTTGGTGTTCTTGGTATGTATAGAATCGTGAGAGGACAAGGGTTCTATGGATGTAAAAAATTTCGGATTCCGAGACGTGGGCCCGAGGCTCGAGTTTTGCCGAATTTCGAGATTTTTGTTTAATTAGATGATTTTCGATTGGGTTGTGTTCCATGAGTATATATTGATGATGTTAACTGGTTTTTGGCTAGATTCGGAGCAATCGGGAGCCAATTTGAGGGGCAACGACATAGTGGACTAGTGTCGCGGTCTGGTAGAGGTAAGTAATGGCCTTAAATTTTGTCCTGAGGGTATGGAACCCCGGACTGCATTATTTTCTCATTGAATTTGGAATGGCGCACATGTCGGATGACGAACATGTGCCGCGTACTGATTTTTTAGATTGGACTAGGTCCTCTCCGCGGCACCTAACGAGCTGCTTATTTACTCAAAATCATATGTTAAATTATGTTCTAAAGATTTGTGAAATATTTGGGCTGTAAGCCGTGTTTGGGGACTCGTGCCGATCTTTTTAGACCTTTTGAGGGTGTTTTACTGCTGTTTTCCTCACTACCTATCGATGGCTTTTACTCAGCATCATTATGCATACTGTTTTATTTGAAACTCAGCCTTATTTACACTAAATGAGCATTAAAATGATATTTTCGGGTCGAGTACCCCGTTCTATAACTTTGCTCGAGGGGCTTTTCTAGTGGTTCCACTGAGTGTGGCCGAGGGCCAAGAGTGATGGTGAGGTGCTGAGTGATATTAGCGCTTGGGCTGAGGAGCCCCTCCGGAGTCTGTACACACCCCCAGTGAGCGCACCGAGAGCGAGTGATTGAGTGATTGGGAGGCATGAGTGGCTGTGAGGTGCTGAGTGATTGTGAGGTGCTGAGGGATTGTGAGGCATGCCCGAGGGGCTGATTATGAAACATGTTTTTTCCCGAGGAGCTACTATGATTTTTCAGCATTCATTGCATACCAGATCCTTTGTTTTAAAGTTGTTAAAAATGTGCATTCTTTAAAGGGCTTTTTATGAAGTTGATTTTGAGACATGATGATTTCGTATATCTATGTTATACTACTGGAAAGTAAGGCTGTGAATATTGTGACTTGATGACATTGATTTTATGTGTTTCTTGCTGCTCAGAGCTGATTTATTTTCATTACTACTGAGTTGGCGTACTCACATTACTCCCTGCACCTCTGTGTGCAGATTCAGGAGCAGATATCGAGTGTTAGCTTATATATATATATATATATATATATATATATCGCAGCGGATCCGGATCGTGCGGATAGAGAGGTAGTTGTTCAGCGTTTGCAGCATCTCTGCTTTCCCTTCCTGTTGTATCTAGCTTTGATTCGGAGTTTTGTATCATAATACTTTATTTTGGCTTATTTCACTAGATGCTCATGACATGTTGGCTCAGGGTTTTGGGGATGGCAGTACTGTAAATAAAATTTGCCTATTATATTAAGAACTTTTTGTATATTGTTATGAATTGCTTGAAACTTAAATGGGATTTTCAAAAGGAAATGTGAACACGCGATAGTCGGCTAGCCTAGTTCCACGATAGGCGCCATCACGGCCGGTTAGGATTTGGGGTCGTGACAGGAATGGACAAAAATTTCGCCCGATTTGAATAAGTTATACCACACAGATCATAGCTGTTATTTTGAAAAAAATGACCAGATATATTTCTTTATAGAATTCTCTATTCCATGGATTCGTAAATGGACTCCAGAATTGGGATTCACTGATGAATAGATTCCTTGTTTATATAGGACATTTTTTAATTATTTTTGGGATAAATTGATCAAAAAGGATCCCAAAACAAACGTATTATATAGTCAAGAATCTTGGATTCTATTAAAGAAAAAGTCCAAGAATACTCAACAACTCCTTAGAGGAAAATGATTGATGATAGCTCAGTCAGACATATTGCTAGAAGAATCTCCATTCAAGAAGGAGATAAGAACGAAATGGTCACTCAATATTTGGAAGAAGTAAAAAGAAATTTACTTCACTCCCTTAATCAATATGAAAAGTCTGACACTTCGATGGAAAGTGAAACAAGCAACGATGATATTGTAGACGAAGATTCTCAGCCTATGCAATCAGAGAAGATATTATCTGATAAAGATATAGAAAAGGAAGAAGATTTCGTCAAGCAAATAAAAGAATTAGAAAGACGCGGACTATAATAAACAGTCAAAGCCGCCAAGAACCCCACTCAACAGTAGATACACTGTTTACACAGTAAATACACTGTGTAAGGGACCCACATAGGGGACCCATATTACTGTATATAGATTCTTCATGTTTTTTTTTCCTTTTCTATATATAGGACCATTTTTTTAAAGAGAAGGCATTAGCCATTCGCACTCTCTCTCTTTTAATCCCACTCTCTCTTGTAAATCTCTTTTTCTTTAGTTTGAAGTAAATAAAGTTTCCAGATTATAACAATCAGGCCTTGCATCCCGACTTTACAAGGTATCAATTTATTTATTTCTTTAGCTGATACTGATTAATTTATTTTGTTGTCTCCCCAGCCATGACAATGTCCAGCTAAAAGATTCATATCTATGTTGAACATCTAACTTCTTTTACATATTACCCATGAAAGATCTAGACTCTATCAAAATATAAAGGAATTTTAATATAGTTTCTTGGCTTGGTTTCAAGATGGTGGTACAGTCGAATCTTGTACTACTCTTATTGGCTTTTCCTTAGTGGCTCCGTTTAGCAAGCCGTGACATTAAAAGCCCGCTAAAGGTGTTAAATGGGCGTCCTCTCTCACGGTTAGAACCGCTAGACACATGGGCTTAATAAGAGTATGTATTAGATCCAGACAGGCTCCATGCTTGGGTAAAAGGATAGATCCTATATTGAATATAGCTTTTATATATACACACACACTTAATTGATATATATATATATATATATATATATGTAATGACCCGGTCTGTCGTTACGTAGAACTTGTATTTTTATTGATGTCATGGATTGGTTATTCTATTTTTGATGTGTTAGAGTCGATAGGCTTGAAATAAGAATGGTTAAATGAGAATTCAGTAACTTAGTATGTAAAGATAGCCTTATAATGGGAAAATTCAACTGAGAGTTGACTTATTGGGAAACAACCTCGGAATGCGGGTTTTATGGCTCGGATAGCTTCGTTAGGTGATTTGGGACTTATGAGTGTGTTCGGAATATTTTTGTGATGTCCGGTTTAGAATTTGGCTTGAATTGGCGAAAGTTAGTTTTTGGCAATTTCCGGTTGGCAGTGGAAAATAGGCTATCAGGGTTGGAATGGAATTCCGACATTTGCAACAGGTTCGTAATGTCATTTTGGATATGTCTGCAAAATTTCAGGTTAATCAGAGTTGTTTTAGGTAGTTTCGGCATCGTTGGTGGAATTTAGAAAATTCAAAGTTATTGAATTCGATGTGTTTTTGGGGTTTTTATGTTGTGTGTGATGTTTTGAAGCTCAACTAAGTTCGAACGATCATACATGGTGTGTTGGTATGTTGGGTTGGGGTCCCGCGGGGCTCGGGATTGTTTCGGGTGGTTATCGGGGAGTTTGGAATGGTTTTGTCACTGCTGATGTTTCTGTTGCTGGTGTTTTCGCACCTGCGGATGTGGAGCCGCAGGTGCGGTTCCGCAGGAGCGAACATGGCACTGCAGGTACGGAAGTTGGCTGAGTGAGAAGAGTTCGCAAGTGTGTGGTAATTGCTGCACCTGCGAGGTCGCAGGTGCGGGAGGTCGATCGCAGGTGCGAAAGTTAGAGTCCTTGGGATTTTCCGCAGGTGCACACCTGGGATCCGCAGGTGCAAACATGGCACTGCAGGTACGGAAGTTGGCTGAGTGAGAAGAGTTCGCAGGTGCGAGGTAATTGTTGCACCTGCGAGACCGCAGGTGCGGGAGGTCGATCGCAGGTGCGGAAGTTAGAGTCCTTGGGATTTTCCACAGCTGCACACCTGGGATCCGCAGGTGCGGTTCTGCAGGTGCAAGTAAGTGGTCGCAGGTGTGGACCCACTGGGCAGAAAGTATAAAAGCGTGCCTTCGCAAATTTTAGCCCTTTTTTTCAATATTTCATCCGGGTTTGAAGCTTTTGGAAGGGTTTTGAAGAGGGGATTCGATAGTTCTTCATTGAGGTAAAGTTTTTGGACTCTAAACTCACTTATATGTGATTAAAGGTCGGATTTATGGTGGAACATTAGGGAAAAATCAGTGCAAATTGGGTAATTAGGGTTTGGGATTTAGAGTCTTTAAAAATAGAGATTTGAGGGGTCATTTGGACTCCGAATTTAGTGTTCTTTATATGTACAGACTCGTGAGATGATGAAGAACAATTTTGTATAAAAACTTTTGAGTTTTGGGACGTGGTCCTAGAGGGTCAGGTTTGACAAATTTCGGGATTCTTGAGTATTTTTGATACATTTCGATTTGGATTAGTTCCTTAGCATATTATAATGATATATATCTGATTGTTGGTAGATTTGGAACACTCGGAGGCTGAATTTAGAGGCAAGGGCACTGCAGAGTAGTATATTAGCCGATTTTGAGGTAATTAACGCTTCCAAACTTGGAACTGAGGGTTCGAAACCCCAAACTATTTGATATATGATATTAATTAAGGTGACGCACTTGCCAAGTGACGGGCATGCGGGCGTACACCGAATATTTGTAGCCTGGCTCATCCCATGGCACTGTCTAATGGCTTCACGCCGATATGTTCAGACCGGAACGGTCGATTATTGCTCTCTCTATCTGTGATTATTGTTTTCATGTACTCAGTCCTGTTATAATATATGTTTCATGCCTCAGTCTCGTAAGTTGCTAGTTTATTCTATATTATCATTGGTTTGGGGTGATTTCCATATGTTAGAGCATTGTGAGTGAGACTGGAAGGTACTGACTGAGTGAGGCTTGGAGCCTGGTTTTCAGAAAGTTATGAGGTCGAACTGCACACTGTAGCGATCCTGGAATCATGCCTTTGTTGGATTGATATAGCGCTTGGGCTGAAAGGAGCCCCTTCGGAGTCTTTACACCTCCATCGAGCGCACAGATATTGAAGGATGGATTTCCCTCGACATGGATCTTGTCCGAGTATTATGTTCCGGAGATGGATCTTCTTCGTGGGTCTCATGTTCCGGAGATGGATTTTCTCCGTGGGTATTATGTTCCGGAGATGGATTTCCTCCGTGGGTATTATGTTCGGAAGATGGATCTTCTCCGTGGTGGCTGGATCGGCCTTTTCCCTCAGTACTAGGTGACAACGTCACTTGTGTTTATGTAATATACGGGATGGACTTCCCTGGACCGGGAGGCCGTATTCTAGTACTGAGTGGACAACCTTATGAGAGTTTGATTACTGAGTATACATCATTCTTGATTCCATATGAACTCATGCTAGTATACAGAGTTACAGACATATGTTGATGCATCGTGTTTATTTCCTGATATATTACTGTCATGTCCAAGTTATATATTGTTGTTCGAATCATCGGAGGTTTAGTCCGTCACTACCTCTTAGCCTGTCGTTTGGTTTCATTACTACTGAGTTGGTGTACTCACGTTATACCCTGCACCTTGTGTGCAAATCCAGGTACATCGGGATTCAGCTCTGGTTAGTGAGTAGAAGCAGTTTCTTCAGAGTTGACGAGGTATCAACTGGCGACCGTAATCTCGTCTTCTCTTCCTTTTCTACCGTCATATTTATTTTCAGACTATGTTGGTCATTTCTTT
>MDKI01155805.1:0-36365 GCA_005239505.1 Nicotiana paniculata
ATTAAAACACATAAAATGCAAGGTATATAATGCTTAAAATCATGAATTCTAGCCACTCATCATCCACCACAATGACAATATAAAGCGGAAGGAAACTGCAGAAATCAATCACGAAACAGCACAAAAAAAATACACAGAAAGATGGACCACAAAACAAGCCGAATCGAAAGGAAACACAATACAATAGAGGACACCGATAACTCAACTCCACGTCAGTTTGTTCGCATCGGGCCTTTGCCATTAAAATCCATAACTAGTAGAAATCTTTAAACAGTAGTTCATATGAAAAACTTTTGCAAATAAAATCATTTTAGCATGGAAGAGTTTACTTTGAAAGCATACTTTCTCCAAAAGTAGATATAAGTATAATTAATAGAGAGGGTTAAGTAAAACATAGTTTCTTTCAAACTACGAAGCTTTCCAAAGAGGCTTTCCCAATAAATGACTTCCAAATATCATTGTAGGCAAAACTAGTGCTTTTCAAATATACCTTTGATGTAAAAGTCATTCAGATATAATCATTTCAAAACCATTGCTTTTTCAATAATATTTTTCAGTAAAATCCCTTGATAAAAATCTCCTCAAGATTTATTCAACGGGACTCAGTCCATCACTCAGAAATTTCCATGCAGTACATGAGGAATATCAAATATTGCCAATAAATGCAGCAAATGGCAAACCAGAATGACGGAAATAATAATGCATAAATATGGCACGGAATGTCCCTTCGTGCTAACATAACATAACATGGCACGAAATGTCCCCTCGTGCTAACATAAATAACATAACATGGCAGGGAAAGTCCCCTCGTGCTAAATAGCATAATCATGGCACGTAATATCCCCTCGTGCTAAATAGAATAATCATGGCATGGAATGTCACCTCGCGCTAAATAACATAATCATGGCACGGCATTATCTTTCGTGCTAATTATCATAAACATGGCACGACATTATCCTCCGTGCTAAATATCATAAACATGACATGGTATTATCCTTCGTGCTAAATATCATAAACATGGCACGACATTATTTTTCGTGCTAAATATCATAAACATGGCACAACATTATCCTTCGTGCTAAATATCATAAACATGGCATTGCATTATCCTTCGTGCTAAATATCATAAACATGGCACGGAATGTTCCCTCGTGCTAAATATCATAAACATGGAACGACATTATACTTCGTGCTTTACACTCTTCCTCACCCAAACAATATCAAGAACAACAGTTTGGTAAGGAAAAACCAACAATATGACCCATAAATCAACATATCCCGGTAAGGGAGTCAACAATACTAACAATATTAATAACAGCTTAACCAGTAATAGAAATCACAACATCCCGGAAAGGAAGTCAACAGAAAAAATGATATTATTCACAGCATAAACAATAATAGGAACCATCACATCACGGCAAGGGAGTCAACAATACAAACCATATCATTAACAGCATAAACAGTAATTGGAACTATCACATCCCGGCAAGGGAGTCAACAATACAAGCCATATCATTAGCAGCATAGACAGTAACAATAACCATAACATCCCAGCAAGGGAAACAACTATAACCAATCTCATTTAAACAGTTTACTTCACGGAATAACATTCGGCTTCAAACAAAAGGCCCAATAATAGGCAACATCAAGGAAATACCAATAACATAAATGTCTAACAATTAGACCTAAGTATCACTTAAGGGAAAGTCATATAAATCACAATGTAAGACTCACGGGCATACTTGACTCCAACGAATAAATGTTCCAACTACGACTAGTCAACTATAAGTCTAGATTAATCTAATTATAGTCAGTTAGGAAAACTAGGAAGAAAATATAGCATGATGATAAGAGAAGTAGAATACTCAGTTAAGTCAAATAAAGTCAAATAGCCAACGAAGAATCCAAAAATGAGTAATTCTAATTTAAACAGGAAGGAATGAAATTAGCAACCAAGGATTCAAGTGTAACAATTACAAATCATACACAGTTAATATAAGAATCTACAAATCCTAAAAGGGCAATCTAATTGCAAATAAGTACAAGTACACACTCATCACCTCACATACTCGGACTACAATCAACAAGGAAGACTCAATCCTAGGGGTAGTTCCCCCACACAAGGTTAGGCAAGATACTTACCTCAAAGACGACAACCCGATACTCAAAGATAGACTTCTCGGGCGGAAAGACCTCCGGACGGCTTACAATCAACTAAAACAACTTCAAAATACACATAAAATGTATAAGGAACTATTCCGAATAATAAAGTTTCAATCTTTACAAAATCATAAAAATCCACCCAAAAGTCGACCCCCGGGTCCGCACCTCGGAACCCGACAAATTTTACAATTTTTGATTACCCATTTCGATACGAGTTCAACCATACTAAATTTATCCAATTCCGATAACATTTGGTCTTTAAAATCATGATTTTAAACTTTAGAAGTTTTCTTTCAAAACCCCCATTTCCCTCAACCCAAAACACACATTAAATGATAAAAACAAGAACTAATTCATGAAATATAATTAATTCTAGTGGAAGAACATTTACCCATTCGATCTCTGTGAAAAACCCTCAAAGAATCACCCAAAATCGAGTTTTAGAAGTCAAAATATGTCAAAAATGGAGAAACCCCCGATTTTGCAAACTTATATTCTATCCAGGTGTTTTGTGAATCGCGATCGCGGGAATTGAGGCGCGATCGCGTAGAAGGAATTAGCTGCTGGTGTAAGATGTGCTACGCGATCGCGGGAAACCTTATGCGATCACGTATAAGGGGCAGGCTGGCTTCTGCGATCGCGGATGGAGTTATGCGATCGCAGTGAAGGAAAAATTGGGGGTCCAATTAACACTATGCAATCGCATAGAAGGGAGGGACAGCAGACAGATACAGCAGTGGAAAATGAGGGAAAAGGGACCCGAACACTATCCGAAACACACCCGAGCCCTCGGGTCTCAAAACCAAATATACACACAACCTAAAAAATATCGTACAGACTTACTCGAGTAATCAAAACACCAAAATAACATCATAAACATCGAATTAAATCTCAAAATCAATGAAATTTCTCAAAACTTCTTTAAACATCAAATTTTGCATTATTGACCCGAATCACGTCAAACAAAGTCCGTTTATTACCAAACTTCAAAAATAACTCATATAAATCCTATTGAACCCGTACCAGGCTCTGGAACTAAGTTACGTGCCCGATACCACAAGTTTCACATCAAATTTCATGTTCAAAAACCTTTATATTTTTCAGAAAACAATTTTCTTTAAAAAATTCATTTCTCGGGCTTGAGACCTCGGAATTCGATTCCTGGCATACGCCCAAGTCCCATATTTTTCTACGGACCCTCCGAGACCGTCAAATCACAGGTCTGGGTCCGTTTACCAAAAATGTTGACCGAAGTCAACTTTATTTAAATTTCTAATACAATATTATGATTTTTATCAGTTTTTCACATAAAGGCTTCCCGGATACACGCCCGGGCTGTGCACGCAAATCGAGGTAAGATAGAAGGATGGTTTTATAACCTTGGAACATAGAATTAGCTAGAAAAATACGGGATGACCTTTTGGGTCATCACATCCTCCCTGTCTTAAACAAACGTTCGTCCTCGAACGTGCCAGGATTCACCTTGAACATATCCAATCATTGATTGTACACTTCTAACACATACCCGCGGGTGATCCCACGTCACCCCAACCCACGAAATCCTAATGAAACAATCACAGCTACAATATAGCCTTCACATCACCACTAATAAGCCTCATACCTCTACTTCTCACCCTCTACGCATTTACAAAAGACCCGATTTTAAATCCATATCCGGCATTAGCCTCAATAAGCTGCATCAACTCATGATTACACCCATAAAGCACAACCACACAACACATTGCGTCACGCACATGCTCATATAACACTTTTGATCACAATAGCTGCCCAAAATAAACTCGACATTGGCAATCATCCTCACATTTGAAGAACTCTGATCCAAACCCCATAATACTGATAATGATGCAATGAACACGAAAACTTCATTATTAAACACCCGAATCACCAAGCCACAACTAACGCCACCAGGCACACATCCCGCAAGCTAAAAACTAAGAGAGCACATAACGAGAATGACTGAATATGAATATATAAACATATAAAGGAACTATCAAACAAGTCCATAGGCATAACACTCTATCAATACTGACTTACCAAGAGTAATATAACAAGGAAGCAAAGCATACGAACAAATCACAAGGATTCCATCCCGATAAAATCTCACCGCGGTACTCAGCCAGATCTAAATATATCAAATCACAAATATCACGAGGACATCACCCTCAACTCTGCATCACATACCGAAAATATATCATACCAATTGAAATTACTCCACTAATTCATCTCAGCTGATAAAATCATACGCTACATGATCTCACATCTCGATGGAATATCAAATCATAACTCGTAAACAAAATACTCAGGAAAATCACATAAAGCTTACCGCGAAGAACAACAAGGATTCACTTCCAGTCTCACCACTATCAAGAATGAAATAAACAACGATAGACACGGCCTACTACTCATAAAATCTCCCAACAGGAGCAAACACAAAATGGAGTGCAAAACATGGAACTCACTCATAAATGAAACAACAACTAAGGGAACTCATCCCGACCAGCAGAACTATAATGAATTACAATTGATGCCCCTCTGAAACACATCAAAACATACCTGTGTGATGATATCTGGCTCATCGGCCTCTATTTTACTATATGAAACACAACAATGGGTCGGGTCTCCCCCTCTTAGGGGCCCTCACTCACCTGAATACCCTGCTACCACACACCTACCTGAATCCCAGGACAATATCTCACCCTGTAGCTAACATCTCCATACTGAAAACAATCTCGTTGCCGACATGGCTGTGGAAAAACACATAATGCGAATCCTCTAAGACCCATGAGTACCTGAAATCCCATGTGAAGCTGGTAATGCAAACTAAATTGGTTGACCCATAAAACTTCTACCGTGTCGTACCCTGCCCCCATATACGGACCAGTAGATTCCTCCGATCTACGAGGCCTCATTACCTCCCTGAAATCTCTCTGCCTGATCTCGTCTGTCCTCTCGCTCTTGGTCCCATGAGCGCTCTAACCAGAGAGCGATCCCTACTACCTGTTTGGAAGTAGATACAACAGTGTATGAATAATAAAAACAAAGAAGGTGACTTTGATGCCTGCGAACGCAGAACCAGGTTACCGTGAGTCTCCTCGGCAATCATCCACACAGATACTACAATATATACCTGGATCTGCACAAAACAATGTGCAGAAGTGTAGTATGAGCACACCACAACGGTGCCCAGTAAGTATCAAGACTAACCTCGGTGGAGTAGTGACGAGGACTAGTCAAGACACCACTGGTCTAAAAAATAAATAACATGAATATAGAAATGACCAATCGTTACATCTATCTAAGACTTCTCAGGATAATCCACCGCAATGACAATATAAAGCGGAAGGAAACTGCAGAAATCAATCACGAAACAACACAAAAAAAATACACAGAAAGATGTACAACAAAACAAACCGAAACGAAAGGAAACACAATTCAATCGTTAGAAGGGTGGTACTTCATGTACCTCTACCATCCAAGGTATTCTTCCTCCGATGCTACAGTCCTAACCACGGGCTAAACTGAAATCACATGTCGTGTTGCCATAACAACTGGAACCTGACCAATATGACCTCGCTACTCTGAAGAGTAGACGGTGGGAGTCTGACCTCCTCCCCTGATCTGTGAAGCAATTAGTGCACTAAAATCAACCCTGCCTGAGTCCATGTACTACTTATACTCAAAACTGCGCTCAGGTCTCCTGAAGTCCTGGGTAGCAACAGGCACCCCCAGTGCCTGTCCCCCAACTAGAACTACTGGAGACTCCCCAACGGCTGCTCTGGTAGGCATCTTAATTGCGACACGTACTCCTTGTTGGCCTCTGTCTCTGACTATTATGACACTTACTTCGGGGTAACATCATCAGGAACCGCCATTCGTGTCCTCACCATCGGTGAGAGAATGGAACGATAACTTCAAACTTCAAGATCAATAAACTCGCACGATAGGAATGAAGGAAGTGAAGTTGTCCTAATAGCTCCGTAGCCTCTCGAAGATAAGTACAGACGTCTCCGTACCGATCCGCAAGACTCTACTAAACTCGCTTATGACTCGTAGCACCTGTGAACCTAGGGCTCTAATACCAGCTTGTCACGACCCAATTTCCCTCCCTTGGGTATCGTGATGACACCTAGTCTTAGGGACTAGGTAAGCCTAGCAGTTACTGAATAACAATAATAAATAAAGGAAAACTAATAGTGTTGATATAGAATCTCAAAAGAATGTACAAACTTTCGCAAAACCGGTAGTACAAGTCATAAGCTCTACGAATCTCCTACAACTTCTAAGTACAACTATTTGGAAGTAGATACAATAGTGCATGAATAATAAATACAAAGAAGGTGACTCCGACGCCTGCGAACGCAGCAACAGGTTACCTTGAGTCTCCTCGGCAATCATCCACACATCTACTACAATATATACCCGGATCTGCACACAAAAATGTGTAGAAGTGTAGTATGAGCACACCACATCGGTGCCTAGTAAGTATCAAGACTAACCTCGGTGGAGTAGTGACGAGGACTAGTCAAGACACCACTGGTCTACAAAATAAATAACATGAATATAGAAATGACCGAACGTTACATCTATCTAAGACTTCTTAGGATAATCCACCACAATGACAATATCAAGCGGAAGGAAACTGCAGAAATCAATCACGAAAAAATGCAAAAAAATACACAGAAAGATGGACAACAAAACAAGTCGAATAGAAAGGAAATACAATACAATAGAGGACACCGATAACTCAACTCCACGCCAGTTTGTTCACATCGGGCCTTACCCATTAAAACCCATAACTAGTAGAAATCTTTAAACAGTAGTTCATATGAAAAACTTTTGCAAATAAAATCATTTTAGTATGGAAGAGTTTACTTTGAAAGCATACTTTCTCTAAAAGTAGATATAAGTATAATTAATAGAGAGGGTTACGTAAAACATAGTTTCTTTCAAACTACGAAGCTTTCCAAAGACTCTTTCCCAATAAATGACTTCCAAATATCATTTTAGGCAAAACTAGTGCTTTTCAAATATACCTTCGATGTAAAAGTCGTTCAAATATAATCATTTCAAAACCATTGCTTTTTCAATAATACTTTTTAGTAAAATCCCTTGATAAAAATCTCCTCAAGATTTATTCACCGGGACTCAGTCCGTCACTCAGAAATTTCCATGCAGTACAGGAGGAATATCAAATCTTGCCAATAAATGCAGTAAATGGAAAACAAGAATGACGGAAATAATAATGCATGAATATGGCACGGAATGTCCCTTCGTGCTAACATAACATAACATGGCACGGAATGTCCCTCGTGCTAACATAACATAACATAACATGGCACGGAATGTCCTCTCGTGCTAACATAACATAACATAACATGGCAGGGAATGTCCCCTCGTGCTAAATAACATAATCATGGCACAGAATGTCCCCTCATGCTAAATAACATAATCATGGCACAACATTATCCTTCGTGCTAAATATCATAAACATGGCACGACATTATCCTTCGTGCTAAATATCATAAACATGTCATGGCATTATCCTTCATGATAAATATCATAAACATGGCACGGCATTATCCTTTGTGCTAAATTACATAAACATGGCACGACATTATCCTTCGTGCTAAATGTCATAAACATGGCACGACATTATCCTTCGTGCTAAATATCATAAACATGGCACGGAATGTTCTCTCGTGCTAAATATCATAAACATGGCACGACATTATCCTTTGTGTTTTACACTCTTCCTCACCCAAACAATATCAAGAACAACAGTTTGGAAAGGAAAAACCAATAATATGACCCATAAATCACCACATCCCGGCAAGGGAGTCAACAATACAAACAATATCATTAACAGCTTAACCAGTAATAGAAACCACAACATCCCGACAAGGAAGTCAACAGTACAAACGATATCATTCACAGCATAAACAGTAATAGGAACCATCACATCCCGGAAAGGGAGTCAACAATACAAACCATATCATTAACAGCATAAACAGTAATAGGAACCATCACATCCCGGCAAGGGAAACAACTATAACCAATCTCATCTAAACAGTTTACTTCACGGAATAACACTCGGCTTCAAACAAAAGGCCCAATAATAGGCAACATCAAGGAAATACCAATAACATAAATGTCTAACAATTAGACCTAAGTAGCACTTAAGGGAATAGTCATATAAATCACAATGTAAGACTCACGGGCATGCTTGACTCGAACGAATAAATATTTCAACTACGGCTAGTCAACTATAAGGCTAGATGACTCTAATTATAGTCAATTAGGCAAACTAGGAAGAAAATATAGCATGATGATAAGAGAAGTAGAATACTCAGTTAAGTCAAGTAAATTCAAATAGCCAACGAAGAATCCAAAAACGAGTAATTCTAATTTAAACAGGAAGGAATGAAATTAGTAACCCAGGATTCAAATGTAACAATTACAAATCATACACAGGTAATATAAGAATCTACAAATCCTAAAAGGGCAATCTAATTGCAAATAAGTACAAGTACACACTCGTCACCTCGCATACTCGGACTACAATCAACAAGGAAGACTCAATCCTAGGGGTAGTTCCCTCACACAAGGTTAGGCAAGATACTTACCTCAAAGACGACAACCCGGTACTCTAATATAGACTTCTAGGGCGAAAAGACCTCCGGACGGCTTACAATCAACTAAAAAAACTTCAAAATACACATAAAACGTATAAGGAACTATTCCGAATAATAAAGTTTCAATCTTTACAAAATCATAAAAATCGACCCAAAAGTCGACCCCCGGGCCTGCACCTCGGAACCCGACAAATTTTACAATTTCCGATTGCCCATTCCGATACGAGTTCACCCATACTAAATTTATCCAATTCCGATAACATTTGGTGTTTCAAATCATGATTTTACACATTAGAAGTTTTCTTTCATAACCCCCAATTCCCTCAACCCAAAACACACATTAAATGATAAAAACAAGAACTAGTTCATGAAATATAATTAATTCTAGTGGAAGAACACTTACCCATTCGATTTGTGTGAAAAACCCTCAAAGAATCGCCCAAAACCGAGTTCTAGAAGTCAAAATATGTCAAAAATGGTGAAACCCCCGATCTTGCAAACTTATATTCTGCCCAGGTGTTTTGTGAATCGAGATTGCGGGAATCGAGGCGCGATCACGTAGAATGAATTAGCTGCTGGTGTAAGATGTGCTACGCGATCACGGGAAACCTTATGCGATCGCGTATAAGGGGCAGGCTAGCTTATGCGATCGCGGATGGAGTTATGCGATCGCAATGAAGGAAAAATTGGGGGTCCAAATTAACACTATGCGATCGCGACTAAGCCTATGCGATCGCATAGAAGGGAGGGACAGCAGATACAGTAGTGGAAAATGAGGGAAAATGGACCCGAACACTATCCGAAAAACACCCGATCCCTCGGGGCTCAAAAATAAATATACACACAACCTCAAAAATATCCTACGGAATTACTCGAGTAATCAAAACACCAAAATAACATCATAAACGTCGAATTAAACCTCAAAATCAATGAAATTTCTCAAAACTTCTTTAAACATCAAATTTTGCATTTTTGACCCGAATCACGTCAAACCAAGTCCGTATATTACCAAACTTCACAGATAATAAATCATATTGAATCTATACCAGGCTCCGGAACCAAGATACGGGCCCGATACCACAGGTTTCACATCAAATTTCATTTTCAAAAACCTTTATATTTTTCAGAAAACAATTTTCTTTAAAAAATTCATTTCTCGAGCTTGGGACCTCGGTTATTTGATTTCGGGTATACACCCAAGTCCCATATTTTTCTACGGACCCTCCGGGACCGTCAAATCACGGGTACGGGTCCGTTTACCAAAAACATTGACCGAAGTCAACTTTATTTAAATTTCTAATACAAAATTATTATTTTTATCAGTTTTTCACATAAAGGCTTCCAGGCTACATGCCCGGGCTGCGCACACAAATCGAGGTGAGATAGAAGGAGGTTTTTACAACCTCGGAACATAGAATCGAGGTGGGTCATCACAATCCTGGTACTTTATAATCATCAATATCTAGTACTTGGCTTGATTAGTTGTAGTTGTTGCTGCCTGGTTAAAGTATAGCCTTTCTGCATGATCTCTGGGATAACTACTGGCATTTGTGAAGCTGTTGTACCAAGTAATTTTATTTTGTAGAAATCCAGTATTTACTCCTTTTTATAATATATAGGTTACTGATATGAGCAACTTTATTTATATATTAAAATTATATTTTGTTATTTAAATTTTATTTATTTATTTAAACTACTAAAAGTACTATTCATTATAGAGTGTGTGACAACGTAGATTAGAAAAGAAAAAAAGTATCATCATATCAAGAAAAACAAAAGGTTAGGGTTATGATTTAATAAAATTAGACTTTAAATAAACTTGATTAAAGGAAAAAAAGTCTATTTGTCACCATAATTTAAAGATTAGAAAAATGACATATTTTTGTTTCTAGTTTTTTTTCTCGGCATGGTAGAATGATTTTATCACCAAACGTCTCCACTCGCATTCCTATAGTGAATACTTAAATGAATTTTTTACTTAATCTTGTCAATCTTCCAACATGCTTTGATACTGGAACCAATTTGTTTTATTTTTACATAACTAAATGAGAGAAAAATTTAATTGGTACATTGAACCATGTCCTTCAACGGTGAAAAATAGGCCTAAAGTATAAAGATTTGTCCGGGAAAATGGTTGCGAGCTGGAGCGGCCACAACTTATGGATATAGCAATTGGAGGGCCCCAGCAGAGAGAAAAGTCAGAATAACGAGCGCTCTGCCAGTCAAGCGGGCAGCAGGAGCAGCGGGCAAGTGCTTGGTAAGCTAACAACCCAGTGAATCGGGCAGGGCATTCGAAGAATGTAGGCACACTGAGCAAGTACGAGAAATTAGCCCCGCTCCGCTTTCTTAGAAGCAAGGACCACTATGGGAGGTCATGAAGAGGAGTAGGAGCCTAGCTTTAGGGGTTCAATCGATATGACAATGATGCATATTTGATAAAGTTTTTGGCGCCACCCAAATCCTAAAAAGCGCTTTCGCAAGAGTCAACGTAGTCCCTTCTGAATAGGAGGGGAAACAAAAAGAGTTCTCTCCTATGCCTCTAATGTCTTTTTATCCTTTATTTGGGGTTCCCTAGCAAACAAAGGTATTCACATCACACGTTTCATGTCAAAACGACAAAGCAACATGGTATTCACAACATATTTCATTTAGTGTGTTGTTTTTAAAGGAATTCTAGTGGTGTGTTGTTTTTAAAGGAATACCAGATATATGCAAAATACAATTATAGAATGCGACTTAATAATAAATAATAACGGAGACGGAAGTCTTCGATAATAATACATGGCATAAGTTGCATGCTTGCACTTTATGAGTCGCAACTTAATCGTGATTTTAATTTTTCGGTGTCGCTTTGAGATTATGACTTGCTCTGTGTTTAACCCTAGCTAATAGAGCTCAAGTTTTTTACCTCGTTTACATTGATATATTTTATTATATAATTGCTCACAAGTGAACAATGACGTTGGAAAATTAATAAATAGTCTTGTGAGCCCTTTGTGAAAGCCGTGATTACCTTAATGAGTAACTCAAGTTTTGATCTTCTCATCAGATTACTTGGAAAATTGGTAAATAATTTGTTACAAACCTAGCTTGTAACTCAAGAGAAAAGAGAAAAGACACAAATTTTGGAAACTTCCCTAAGATAAAAACCTAGCTTGTAACTCAAGAAACACGTAATCATATGTAGATAGGGAAAAGGAAAACCAAGTAATTCATACTAATATATAACTTATAAGTAAAGCAATCACAGAAAGATACCAAAACAAAACAAAAACCAGGTTATCAATTACTATTGAGAGCAAGAAAAAATTGATTCAATGGCGGCGATTACCGATCATCCAATAATATGGACGAGAGGCAAAACCATCGGAAGAGGCAGTTTTGGTATCGTCACTTCAGCAACAACAACAAACTTCTCCATAGATATTCCATCGACAATCGCAGTAAAATCTGCCTTGTTTTCGCGTTAAAAGTCATTACAGAAAGAGAGAGAATTACTACACGAGTTTCAAGATTGTGATCATGTTATTCGATGTTTCGGAGCTATTGTTACTGAAGAAGATGGGAAGATATTGTACAACATGTTGCTCGAGTACGCGTCTGCTGGAAGTTTAGCTGATCGGATTGGTCAAAACTCAAGGCAAGGGTTGCAAGATTTTGAGGTGAAACAGTACGCGAAATCGATTCTATTGGGGCTTAGTCATATTCACGGAAGAGGTTTCGTTCACCGTGACATTAAACCAGATAACATTCTTCTTGTTGGTACTGATAAAGTTGCCAAGATTACTGATTTCGGGTTCGCGAAGAAGGTTGGAGGAGTAAAGAGTCAGAAAAGAAAGCACGGACTCAAAGGAACACCTATGTACATGGCGCCAGAATCAGTTGTTGATAACGAGTACGGACCTAAAGTTGATATTTGGGCTTTCGGATGCACTGTCTTTGAGATGGTTACAGGGAAGACAGTGTGGGATTGTAGTGAAGCTGACAACGTTGTTCATCTATTGTGCAAAATTGGAATGGGATCACCGGATTTGCAGAACAAAAGATTGTCAAAAGAGGCTGAAGATTTTCTGAAAAAGTGTCTTGTTAAGAAGCCGAGATCGCGATGGACTGCTGATATGCTATTAAAGCATCCATTTCTTTCATATGATGATAATGTTGTTGTTCGTGAGCAGACAAGGAAAAAGGAACTCAACCCGTTTTTGTTTATTTGGTATCTGTGCCGGTGAAAGTGATCCTTTGATTGACCATTTGATTGTACGGAGATGGATAAGGTAAAACCAGTGAAGTTGTTGAATTGCAGATCCAAAAAAAGAAGAAAGCTACTAGAAGGATGCTGATTATCAGTTTTGATTAGAATTTTACAAATGTAAAGAACTACGTTTGGGCTTGATCCCATAGGAGCTTAGCCCGGGGTACGTAGGCAATCTGTGAGAAAACGAGAGATCAGGTGCTGCCCCTTGTATTAAACAAAAACAATTTTGTGTTTATATTTTCTGTATTAGTATTGAACGAGATCTGTACAAAAAGGCAACTTTTTGCATGTAATTTTAGCTAGCAGTGAGTACATTCTCTTTTCAACATATCTTGCAGATTTATTTATATGTTGTATTTTTTCTTATAGAATCAATTTGTTCACTAGAAAGAGAGGCTCTTTTACAAGTAGAAATGGATGTCGGTCTTGAGTGTCTATCGAACCCGGTCTTACTCATGAGTCCTCGAGAATTCTGCTCTCGGTCGACTCTTCGATCATTCCGAAGTATGTTTCACCTAGAGCTGTTCCTTCGCTCTTCGGTGTATGACTGATATCTCTACTTATTCGGACTCGATTCCCTGTCCACTTCTCTCGAATCTTTTGCTGCTAGTCTGCTTGGATAAACCGAACCCGAAGGGGCTCCCAACTGATCATATTCGACCCTAATCTTCGACTGATATATGTTATGCATATCCGCCCAAATCACGGCGGGATACTCGATCAAATTCTGCTTCAACTGCCTCGATGCTATCGAGCTCCGCTCATTTAGCCCCTGAGTGAAGGCTTGAACAACTCAGTCATCGGAGACTGGTGGTAACTCCATTATTCCAACTGGAACCGGGATAACAAATTCTCTTTACATCTCGTTGTCTCTTTGTTTGATTTTGAATACGTCAAACTTCCTGGTTGCAAAATTTATAGCACCAGCATGTGCCTTTACAAACGAATCTGCCAACATGACAAACGAATCGATATCGTCGTAGTAGGCTCCATGATCATTTTAAGAAATTTCCTACAAAGGAGGAACGCTTGCAGAACATACCAGAAGATGTTACTGATGTTGAATGGAAATTCTTGGTGGAGTATTTCGACTCTGAACCTTTCAGGGTAATTAACGAAATATGCACAAAAGCTGTTATTTAGCTAAAGAATTCTGGAAAATGTCTACGTCAATCAGTGAAGTTACAAAAGCTAATAAATCAATCATATGCCTATGAAATGGAACTTAAACTCTCACGATCAGACTTAAAGTTTTGTTTATTTCTTATTGTACTTTCCATACTTGAATAATAATATATATCATTGATTTATATTCAATATAGAGAATGAGTGCCAGAAACAAAGTAAACAAGGCAAAACAAGGAATCAATCACATTTGCGACAGAAAATCCTTCGAGGCAGTCTCTTTTGAGGAGGTGAGATATATCTTATTTTATGAACTTAGTAATTCTTTATTCAATAACATAATTTGATTCATTTTGTTAGAGAGATCCAATCACGGGAAAAGAGCCAAACTTTCAGAAACTTTGGGAAAAAACTGACATGAAAAATGGTCATTGGGTCAACGATGTCGCTGCTGAATTGAATGTACATACAAAACTCTAATCTTTAATCCTATGATATGAGTTTATCGAACCAAATATTGAAAGCTAAATCTTTTATGGCTTGTTTGTAGGATAAAGTGAATGAATTGGTTGCAGAGCAAATTCAAGAAACAGAAGAGGGTACTGATATGGACCCTATTGTTAATGCGTCCTTTATGAAAATTGTTGGAGAAAAGTTAGACTATTACCGCGGTCAAGGATCAGGACATAAGCTAACAAATAAGCGATCCATGCAAGGGCTTCAAGAGCAACTGCAAGCACAAAAAAAGAGGTGGAAGAAGAACGCCATAAACGAGAGGGTGTAGAATCCAAACTTAAAGAAGTACAAGAGAAACTTGAGGAGGAGCGGAAAAATCGAGAAGTCATGCAAGCTCATGTAGGACGTGAGGAAAAAATGTTAAAAGAAGGCATGG
Organism: Nicotiana paniculata; assembly: GCA_005239505.1. NCBI lineage: Eukaryota > Viridiplantae > Streptophyta > Magnoliopsida > Solanales > Solanaceae > Nicotiana > Nicotiana paniculata. Next base: position 15,089 of record MDKI01155805.1, read on the forward strand.
TGGGACTTGCATCCCTTATACAAAGTTCTAAGGTATTAATTTAGTATAAGCGCTAAAGTTTCTGTAGTTGCCTTATGAATACCAAATAGTTATTTTTGATATTATAAAATAATTTCTTACTTGGTCGTAGTTTTTTTTATTATTATTAAATAGTTTCTTCCTTGGTACTATCATGTTTAAGATCTTTATTTATGCTATGTTTAACAGATTCGACTTCCTGCTACACTTCTCAATATTATTAAAAATTTAAGTGGTTCAGATGAGGAAAGTCCTTCAAGTCCTATGAATGACATCATGGTAAGTAAACTCCACCTAATTCATGTTAAAGTAGATTTGTTGTCGCTCTTCTATTACTAGTTCTATTATCGACTTATGCTTATGTTCATCTTTTGTACTGCAATGAAATGGATTATTTGTCTATCCTCTCCTTCCTTTTTGGCAACTTAAAAGTACTATGGATGGCATAATGATAAGTAATATTCATAAGATACTGCTAGTTAATAAAATTTTAATTCATTTTATCCTCTCTTCTTTCATTCTCCTCTAGATTTTTTCACTGGAATATAAAAATTTCAGTTTTCTATAAATTACAGAGAACTTTTTTTTACCTTTAAGACTTTACAACTTCATTTATGTACAACTACCTTTATATGAAATGATCTTGTGACTAATAATAATTACTCAACAAGGGGAACAACAACCTAAAAGAAAAAGAAATGAATTACATGGATTGGCAAGATAGAGATGCTTAAAGTGGGAGAAGTATTAAAAATAAAGCATTATATGTTCAGGTGAAAATGTTAAGATCAAGAAGTTTGAATTTAAATTCTATGAACAGTACAAAATGTTTGTCCAATTTGAATAATGGAGTTAAATTAATTTTCCTCTTATAGAATTTTATTCTTCAAGAAATATTATATATTTGTAATGTTAGTTGGGCCTATTTGATAAAGTTTCAAGCTTAACACAACTCATAAAGTTAGGAGCAACTTCCAGTAGATTTCTAAAAGACTATCAAGAAAATTGGGAGCAGCTTCTTTAGTTTTTAGAAATTCTTTACAAGATTAAAACATTATATGTTTCACTAGCTTTTAAGGGCCATTTATTTCTGACGAATGTGTTGTATTTACTCAAAAGTAATCACCCTCTTTAAGATAATGTGATGCATATCAGACTGTATTACTCAAAACTAATCACCCTCATTTGAAATGTTGTGGTGCATATCAGAACTAGTGTTGTAGATATATGTCATGAACATGAAAACTTAAAAAATGAACGAAAAAAATAATATTGTATAATTTTTGCTTAGGAACCATAAAAACATGATTTCTGAATAAAAGATCATCTAAGGGCTATGGTTCTTGTGGAATTTATTTTTGTTAAGCAAACACAGGAGATGTTGATTTAATGCATAAAAGGATGACATTAAATCAGTGCTAAAAATAGCCCCTTCATACTTGGCTGGCATAACAGTATGCAACATGGAATTGGTAAAAGAAGAAGTACCTTTCATAATCAATACTGTGTGGTTATCCAATAGTATTGCATTTATCAGCATTTATAGTTAGTTGGACATCCTGAAAAGGAAAACTAATTATATTCTAATGTTTTCTGTCATTGTATTTTAAGGCTCTACTTTCCTTCTTTTTAACCGAGCAAAGACAATATTATTTTTTTCGTTCATTTTTTAAGTTTTCATGTTCTTACTTATTTGGAGGGATCTGGTTCTAACTTTTCAAGTGATATTTCCATGATGATTGGATGGAACATTGAGCTGAATAAGTAACCTTCCAATTTATTCCTCTATCTTTGAAAGCTAATTGTTATGATTTCCTCATTGATTCATTTAATTGTTATTTGTTCGTTCTTCTGGACTGAAGGTATATGTGAATGGTGCTTATAATTGTTACCCTTTCATGGTAATCTGGGAGTGTGTAGTGGGAATGGAGTTGAAGGCCCCCATATGGAAGAAGACCAATGGAAATTACTTTTGGAGTCCAAAAAGATTGTGTTGTTTGGCTTCTTTGTCCTTGCATTTATTTACATGTTTAAGATTTCTGTATCTGTTAGGATTTATCCTGATTTAATTCTAGCAAGCTATATATATTTGCTTGCACACAGATTTGACGGCCTATGCTTAGAGGTAGAATTGATTTCTATGGCACTTCATTTTTGTATTTTGGATAGTGTTACCTTTCAATTGTTAGCAATATACATGCTAGTATAGTTTAGGTTGTTGTACCTCTGTTTTTGCAGTCATTTAGTTGAACTAGGTTAAGAGGTTTCTGAAATATTTTCTAGTCACTTTTTATTCAGTTTGTTTGGAGTGAATACTTGATTTGATATCTTGGAACTTATGTTATAGTGTTCTTTTAGCTGAATATTTCTACACCTACCATACTGGTTAATGTAAATAGGCCTTTGTGGTTCCCTCTATTTTAAATCAAAGTCTAATTTTAACTTTTTTTTTGTAGGACGATGAAGCGTACATCAACCTTGCTTGCTATTTGATTCATGTACACACAAGCTAGAAGATTTGTCTCTTGGGTTCTATTATATTAGATTTAATGACCTTGAACATATGATGTTGTTATTCTTCTGTAAGTAAGACTTTTAGAAGCAGTTAGCTTTTAGTTGCAAATATCTAGAGCAACAACTTTATGTATTGACCTTTTGCATATATATAAAATTTAGTAATTCATATACATTCGTTAAAAATCTAAAAGCATATAGGAATTATCTTTGTAGCAACAATTCATAAGTTGTTGCTAAAAAGATTTGACGAAGCTCATATGCAACAACTAATGTTGTTGACAGAAAGTTACTTATTGCCACAATAATAGTTGTTACTAAAATTATTAAAAACAAATTAACTTGTATTCCCGCCATTTTTTTTTTTTGCAACAATTTATATTGTTGGAAAACAGATTGATTTGTCTCAACAATTATTGTTGTTGCTTAATAATTTTATAAGCCACAACAATATGACTTTATAACAACAAAATAAAATTTATTGCAACAACAAGATTTGTTGCGTTAATTTAGTTTTTTGGCAACAACATCGGTTTTTGTTGCATAGATTTTTCGCATCGGAGTTTGCTGTAACAACGTGCAACAACTTATTTTTTGTTGGAAAAAGTATTTTTCGCAACAACCAACATATTGCAATAAAAAATGTTGTTGCAAATTCCATACTTTCTTATAGTGGAATACCAGATATATGTGAAATACAATTATAGAATGTGACTTAATAATAAAATATAACGGAAAGAATAGACAGAACTCTTCGATAATAATACATGGCATAAGTTACATATCCACAATTGCGATTTATAAGACGCATTTGGCAGTTGCGATTTGGTAATTGCGATTTTTCATTGCAATTGCAACTTACAAGACGCATTTGGCAAATTATAAGTCGCATTTCAAATGCTATTTATGAGTTGCCGATTCCTGAGTCGCTGCGCTTTATGAGTCGCAACTTAATCATGATTTTAATTTTTCGGTGTCACTTTGGGATTAAGACTTGCTCTATGTTTAATCCTAGCAATTTAAACTGAACTTTCATCCTTTCTCCTGCTAAGAGCTCAAGTTTTTTCCCTCGTTTACATTGATATATTTTATTATATAATTGCTCACAAGTGACCAATGACGTTGGAAAATTAATAAATAGTCTTGTGAGCCCTTTGTGAAAACCGTGATTACCTTAATGTACTCACTGAAGCCTCATCAGATTACTTGGAAAAGTGGTACATAATTTGTTACAAATTACAATATAGGAAAAAGAGAAAAGACACAAATTTTGGAAACTTCCCTAAGATAATAGGGAAAAGGAAAACTAGGTAACTCGTACTATTGAGAGCAAGAAAAAAATTGATTCAATGGCGGAAATTACCGATCATCCAATAATATGGACAAGAGGCAAAACCATCGGAAGAGGCAGTTTTGGTATCGTCACTTCAGCAACAACAACAAACTTCTCCATTGATATTCCGTCGACAATCGCAGTAAAATCTGCCCTGTTTTCGCGTTCAAAGTCGTTACAGAAAGAGAGAGAATTACTACACGAGTTTCAAGGTTGTGATCATGTTATTCGATGTTTCAGAGCTAATGTTACTGAAGAAGATGGGAAGATATTGTACAACATGTTGCTCGAGTATGCGTCTGCTGGAAGTTTAGCTGATCGGATTGGTCAAAATTCAAGGCAAGGGTTGCAAGATTTTGAGGCGAAACAGTACGCGAAATCGATTCTATTGGGGCTTAGTCATATTCACGGAAGAGGTTTCGCTCACCGTGAAAAAGTTGCCAAGATTGCTGATTTTGGGTTCGCGAAGAAGTTTGGAGGAGTAAAGAGTCAGAAAAGAAAGCACAGACTCAAAGGAACACCTATGTACATGGCGCCAGAATCAGTTCTTGATAACGATTACGGACCTGAAGCTGATATTTGGGCTTTCGGATGCACTGTCTTTGAGATGGTTACAGGGAAGACAGTGTGGGATTGCAGTGAAGCTGACAACGTTGTTTTTCTATTGTGCAAAATTGGAATGGGATCACCGGATTTGCAGAACAAAAGATTGTCAAAAGAGGCTGAAGATTTTCTGAAAAAGTGTCTTGTTAAGGAGCCGAGATCGCGATGGACTACTGATATGCTAATAAAGCATCCATTTCTTTCATCTGATGATAATGTTGTTGTTCGTGAGCAGACAAGGAAAAAGGAACTCAACCCGTTTTTGTTTATTTGGTATCTGTGCCGGTGAAAGTGATCCTTTGATTGACCATTTGATTGTACGGAGACGGATAAGGTAAAATCAATGAAGTTGTTGAATTGCAGATCCAACAAAAGAAGAAAGATACTAGAAGTATGCTAATTATCAGTTTTGATTAGAATTTTACAAATGTAAAGAACTACGTTTGGGCTTGATCCCCATAGGAGCTTAGCCCGGGGTACGTAGGCAACCTGTGAGAAAACGAGAGATCAGGTGCAGCCCCTTGTATTAAACAAAAACAATTTTGTGTTTATATTTTTTGTATTAGTATTGAACGAGAACTGTACAAAAAGGCAGCTTTTTGCATGTAATTTTAGCTAGCAGTGAGTACATTCTCTTTTCAACCTATCTTGCAGATTTATATATATATGTTGTATTTTTTCTTATAGAATCAATCTGTTCACTAGAAAGAGAGGCTCTTTTGCAAGTAGATTTTGTAATACTAAGTCAGAGGAGCAAAAGAATAAAATGAAAGAGCCTCTTTAGTATGTAATTAAACGCAATGTTTATTTGAAGCATGAAAATTCTTTCTTCAAGCGACAAAAGATTAGGTTTTCCTAAGTTAATTTAGGATTTGGTTCCTAAAAAGTTGTTGTAACTAAGGAAATAAAAGGAGGCCTAATTATTAAATAGCTATGCAAAGCAAGTGACATGATTTATAAAAGCAATGATCATTCTGTAGGCTAGATAGTAACATGTACATTAGCACAATGGCTCAAACCTAGATATAGTGCCATTTCCTCTAGCAATTTATATCTAGCACTTTCTACGCACAAATTTTATCCCATCACACAAGTTATTACAAACTACTGGTGCTTCCAAAGTTAACCATGGTAGTAGAATTGATGATGGGTAGCGAGCACAGTTGATTATTAAAAAATAACAAAAAAGACAGCTCGATGCACAAGGCATTCCGCGTTCGTAGCTGGTGAAATTTTAACATGTCTGTTTAAGTGGGTGAGAGTATAAATTATAATGTTATGAATACTCAAAAGGACCAACAACCATAAAGTGCTTGCAAGAGATGTTAGGAATTTTTAGAAGTAGACATTCTAATGACAACAAAATATACAAAAATATCACAATCCTGCACGGGTAAGTATCCCTTTTCAAGCCGTAAAGGTAGTAGGGGGTGGGCGTTCGCAATTCGGATTGGATATGAATATTTCGATTTTCGGACTGAAAAAATGGCAAACCAAAAAGAGAGGGTGGATTAGGAATACAAGACTGTTTGGTATGGAATGAAGCAGCATGTGAGGACCCGACTGGTCATTTTGAGAGTTTAAACTCCGTCCAGTGGTATAAGGTCATAATCAGCTTTACATTATGTATATCGACCTGTGTGCGTGGTTAGTTTCAGTTACCGGATAATCCGGAGTCGAATTAGGGGAGAATTTTCAAATTTTGAAGCTTAAGTGAAGGGAGTTGACCGGAGGGTTGACTTTTGGGTAAATGACCTCGGAATGAGTTTTGGTTAACGCCAACAGTGTCGTATGATGATTTTGGACTTAGGTGTGCGTCCGGAATTGGATTTGGAGGTCCGTAGTGTAATTTGCGGAAATAGTGCGCAGGTGCGAGCTGGGGTAGACTGAGCAGCCTTCGCAGGTGCGGATCTTTGGGGCGCAGGTGCGGTCCCCACGGGAGTGATCTTCGGGTGCAGGTGCAGACTGGAGCCCAGGTGCGGATAGAGTTTCGCACCTGTGATCTCGCATGTGCGGTTAAGTTAGTCGCGGGCGCGGAAGTCCTGGCAGATTCATATAAACGAGGGTTAGCCATTTTCTTCATATTTTGAACTTTGGACTTCGATTTGGAGAGATTTTTGGGATTTTCAAGATAATCGAATGGGTAAGTGTTCTTCCACCATAATTAATTATATTTCATGAATTAGTTCTTGTTTGCATCATTTAATTTGTGTTTTGGGTTGAAGAAACTTGAGTTTTTGAAAGAAAATTTCTAAATTGAAAATTCATGATTTGAATGACCAATTGTCATCGGATTTGGATAAATTTAGCATGCGTGAACTCGTATCGGAATGGGTAATCGGAATTGGTAAAATTTGTCGAGTTTCGAGGTGCGGGCCCGGGGGTCGACTTTTTGGGTCAATTTTTATAACTTAGTAAAGATTGAAACTTTATCGTTTTGAATAGTCCCTTATATGTTTTATGTGCATTTTGAAGTTGTTTTAGTTGATTTGAGCCGTCCGGAGATCTTCCCGCCTAGAAGTCCATTTTCGAGTACCAGTTGTCATCTTTGAGGTAAGTATCTTGCCTAACCTTGTGTGAGGGAACTACCCCTTAGGATTTGAGTCTTCTATGTTGATTGTAGCCCGTCTACGCGAGGTGACGAGTGCGTACTCGGACTTCTTTGCAAATAGGTTGGCCTTTTAGGATTCTTAGGTCCCTATATCTCCGGCGTATGAAGTGGTAACTGTTATGGTTGAGTTTCTGATTACTAACTTCATCTTCCTCTGTTTGGATTAGATTTCCTTGACTGCGATTCCTCTTTGTTGATTATTTGATCTTAATTTGACTTAGCTGAAATTTTCCCTCTTCTACTACTATGCTAAAATTTCTTCACAAAACTGCCTAATTGATTAGAATTAGTATCATCTAGTCGTATAATTGTTTAACAGGAATTAGAATATCTAAAGTTTGGTGTCAAGCATGCCCGTGAATCGTACATGATGATTTACATGATTCACCTTAAATGTTAGTTAGGTGTAGTTGGCCATTACCCATATTGGCGGTGTTTCCTTGGTGCCTCTTAATACTGAATATTTGCTTAAGCCGAGTTTAGTCCGTGAAACAAACTATTAGGCGAGATTGGTTATAGCTATTTCCCTTGCCGGAATGATTGGTTCTCTATTTATTGACTTGAGTATTGTGAATTGTTGCTATAATTGTTAGGTTTTCTCCTCGTTACATTGCTTCATTGATACTTGGTTTCTCTCTTAAGTGACTTCCACTTATTAGTGAGTTTTTCCACTATTTTGATTGAAGTTCTCGTGTTGAACTTATCGTCGCACCTTGCATTTGTCTTCTGTTTGTTGTGGTGCTCGTTGTGGTTTGTGCTATGTGTTCGCTGTGTTCTGGTTGTTTACTCTCCGTGTATTGCATTGCATATTTACATTGGGACTGCGGGCTGAGACCTAAGACTTTCCCCTGCATTGCATTGCATATTTACATTGGGACTGCGGGCTGAGACCTGAGACTTTCCCCTGCATTGCATTGCATATTTACATTGGGACTGCGGGCCGAGACCTGAGACTTTCCCCTGCATTGCATTGCATATTTACATTGGGACTGCGGGCCGAGACCTGAGATTTTCCCCTGCATTGCATTGCACGATTATCTGAGTTACAGTGGTTTATCCTTGAGAAGATTTGGATTGGGAAGTATACATATATACACATATACACATATTGAAATGTATAGCTGAAAGGAAATTATCTCCGGGAAAATTTATGTCCAAAGGGCTTCTATTTTGAAAGTATATTTGAATAAATGATATTTGAATGAGCAGTATTTAGGAAAGTATATTTGAACAAATGATATTTGAAGGAGCAGCATTGGGAAAGTATATTTAATACCACGTATTTTTAAGGGAACTATGTTCTAACGATTTCCTTTATAAAATTATATACATATACATTCAGAAATTTATGTTTTAAAGAAGATTTTCCTATATCTTGAAAAGATTATATTTTCAAAAGCTTTCGATATAAACTCACGTTTTAAAGGTTTTTACTCGAGGGTTTGACTGGTTTTATTTATTTATTGAGCCTATTTGCTAATGCTTGATGGGAGTAACTTGATGCAGTGCTGAATTTGTGTGTTTCAAAGTATTGTGATTTCCGACATTGGCTTGTGTGTTGTCCTTCCCTTTCTTGCGTATTCATGCCTTGCTATTTCCGTTGCTTAATTACTGCTCTTCCTTCTGCTTTATACTTTTCCCGTCGTTAATTATATTCGAAGATTTCAGATAAATATTTTGTTTCGATCGTTACTACTTATGTATTTTACTCATTAGACCAGTGGGTGTCGGGACTAGTCCTCGTCACTACTTCACCGAAGTTAGTCTCGATACTTACTGGGCACCGCTGTGGTGTGGTCATACTACTCTTCTGTGCATTTTTGTTTGCACAGATCCAGGTATTGACTATTTCTAGCTGTGTGGAGCCTTGCGTGGAGACTCGAGGTAAACCTGCTGCTGCGTTGGCAGGCTTCGGAGTCACCTTTCTATCTATTTCAACTGTACTTATTATTTCTGGACAGTTGTATTTAGAATTGTAGAAAGACTTCGTAGAGCTTATGACTTGTATTTGCCGAGTTTTGGGAAATTGTAAACTCTGTCAAGATTTCCGTATCGAGACTGCTATGTTTTCTTTTATTATTGTTGATGCTCAGTAAAATATTAGGTGCCATCACGGTACCCAGCAGAGGGAAATTTGGGCCGTGACAAGTTGGTATCATATCCCTAGGTTCATAGATACTACGAGTCATAAGCGAGTTCAGTAGAGTCTTGCGGATCGGTACGGAGACATCTGTACTTATCTTCGTGAGGCTACGAAACTATTAGGATGATTTCACTTCCTTCATTCCTATCGTGCGGTTTTATTGACCCTGAAATTTGAAATTTTTGATCCATTCCCTCACCGATGGTGAGGACACGAACTGCGGCTCCTGATGATGTTAACCCGAGGAAAGTGTCACAAGAGTCTGAGACAAAGGCCAACGAGGAGCACGTGCCGCAGTTAAGATGCCTACCAGAGCAGCCGTTGAGGAGTCTCCATTAGTCCTAGTTAGGGGGCAGGTACTGGGGGTGCCTGTTGCTACCCCGGACTTCAGAAGGCCGGAACGCAGTTTGAGTACAATTTGTACATCGGCTCAGGCCGGGTTGATTCTAGTGCACCAGTTGCTTCACAGATCAGGGGAGGAGTTCAGCTTCCCACCCTCTACACTCCAGAGCAACGAGATCATATTGGTCAAGTTCCAGTTGTCATGGCAGTATGACATGTGGTTTCAGTTCAACCCGTGGTTGGGACAACAACATCGGAGGTAGAGCACCTTGGGATTTAGAGGTACTGGAAGTACCACCCTTCTATCTTTCAGTGGATTGGCGGCAGGTGATCCCCAGGGTTTTCTGGAGGAGTGTTACCATATTCTTTGTACTTCGGATATTGTGGAGACGAGCAAGATTGCTTTTGTCACGTCTCAGATCCATAGTAGTGGATTGATCAGTGGTGACGGCATATGAGTTGGGGTAGCCTGGCCGAGTTAGCCTTACTAGCATGGATTCAGTTTTCAGAGATGTTTTGAGGGAGGTCGCACCTCAGTTCCGCCGGGACGCATAGCGCACGGAGTTTGAGAAGATACGTCAGCGCGCTATGTCACCATTGGAGTACGCCGTCAGATTCAGTGAGTTGGCCAGATATACACCTCACTTGGTTGCTTCAGTTAGAGGGTGAGTCCGTAGATTCATTGAGGGACTCAGGCACGCAAGAGAATCTTGGGTCAACCAGTTCAGTTGCATTACCAGCTTTGCATGGGAGCATTTCAGATACTCATGGGTCTCTGAGGATCCATATCGTATGTCTTCCACAGCCATATAGGTAGAGAGATTGTTTTTAGTGTGGAGATGTTAGCCACAGGGTAAGAAATTGTTCCAGGATTCAGGTGGGAGAGTTATAGCAGGGTGTTCAGGTGGATAGAAGGCGCCTAAGAGGGGGGAGACCCGACTAGTTGATGTGTTGCATATAGTAGGCTAGAGGTTGTCGTGTCAGATATCATCACCCAGATATGGCTTGATGTGCTAAAGTGGGGTACCATTGTATTTCACTACAGTCCTGTTGATCAGGACGAGTTCCCATTATTTGTTGTCTCATTTATGAGTGAGTTTCATGTATTGCACTCTATTTTTGTGCTTGCTCCTGTTGGGAGATTCTATGAGTAGTAGCTGTGTCTATCATTGTTTTATTCATCCTTGCTAGTGGTGAAACTGGAAGTGAGTCCATGTCATCCTTCGTGGTAAGCTTTATGTGATTCTCCTGAGTATTTTATTTTCGAGCTGTGATTTGATACTGCATTGAGATGTGAGTAAGTGAGCGCTATGATTTTGTTAGCCGAGATGAGTTAGCGGGAGATTTTTATTGGTATGATATATATTCGACATGTGCTGTAGAGTTGAGGGCGAGACCATCATGATTCCTTGTGATTTGATATGTTTGGACCGGGCTGAGCACCGCGGTGAGATTTTAATCAGGATGGCATCCTTGTGATTTGTTCATATGCTTTGCTTCTCTCTTGTTATATTGCTTTTGGTGAGTCGGTATTGATAAAGATTTACGCATATGGTCTTGTTTGATAGTACCTTTGTATATGCTTCTATCTTTCCTACTCAGCCATTTCGTTATGTGCTTCTTTAGTCCAGTTTGTGGGATGTGTGCCCGATGGTGTTAGTTGTGACTTGGTAATTCGGGTGTTTAATAATGAAATCTTCGTGTTTATTGCATCATTATCAGTATTATTGGGTTTGGAATAGAGTCCGTCAGATATGGGGCTAATAGCCAATGTTGAGTTGATTTCGGGCAGCTATTGTGATCAAAAGTGCTATTTGGTCTGGTCGTATCTTATGGGGGTAGTCCTGAGTCAATGCAGTTGTTTGAGGCTAATGCCGGATATGGAATTAGGAGTGGTTCCTTTGTAAATGAGTAGAAGATGAGAAAGTAGAGGTATGAGGCTTATCGGTGGTAATAGGAAGGCTAAATTGCAGTTGTGATGGTGTCATCAGGCTTATGTAGCATGGGGTGATGTGGGGTCACCTGCAGATGTGTGTTGGAAGTGTGAAATCAGTGAGTGGAAGAGTGCAAGGTGAATCTTGGAACGTTCGAGGACGAACATTTGTTTAAGAGGGGGAGAATGTGACGACCTGACTGGTCGTTTTGAGAGTTTAAGCTCTGTCCAGTGGTATAAGATCATAATCAGCTTCACAGTATGTATATCGACCTGTGTGCATCGTTAGTTTCAGTTACCGGATAATCCGGAGTCGAATTAGGGGAGAATTTTCAAATGTTGAAGCTTAAGTGAAGGGAGTTGACCGGAGGGTTGACTTTTGGGTAAACGACCTCGGAATGAGTTTTGGTTAACGCCAACAGTGTCGTATGATGATAATGGACTTAGGCGTGCGTCCGAAATCGGATTTGGAGGTCCGTAGAGTAATTTCAGGTCATTTGGCGGAAGTTAGAATTTCGGCGATTCCGGCCGATAGGTGAAATTTTAATATCGGGCTCGGAATGGATTTCCGGGAGTGGATGTAGGACCGTTGTGTCATTTAGGACTTGTCTGCAAATTTTCACGTCGTTACGGGTTGATTTGATAGGTTTCGGAACGAGTTTGGATATTTGAAGTATTGAAAGTTATAAGTTTGATTTTTGGTTTGATTCAGTGATTCGGGCGTTGTTTTGGGTGTTGCGAGGGTCCGACTGAGTTCGTGTGATGATATGTGACCTATTGGTGTAATTGGTTAAGGTCCTGAGGGGCTCGGGATGATTTAAGATGGTTATCGGGAAGTTTAAAGTTTGGAAAAGGAAGCTGGTGCTACTGTTCTGATGTGGCCGCACCTGCGGATGGGGAACCGCAGGTGCGAGCTTCGCAGGTACGAGATGGGGTGGACTGGGAAGCCTTCGTAGGTGCGGATCTTTGGGGGGCAGGTGCGGTCCCAGCGGGAGCGATCTTTGGGCGCAAATGCGGACTGGAGCGCAGGTGCAGATAGAGTTTCGCACCTGCGATCTCGCATGTGCGGTTAAGTTAGTCGCAGGTGTGGAAGTCCTGGCAGATTCATATAAACGAGGGTTAGCCATTTTCTTGATATTCTGAACTTTGGACTTCGGTTTGGAGAGCGACTTTTGGGGATTTTCTAGATAATCGAATGGGTTAGTGTTCTTCCACCATAATTAATTATATTTCATGAATTAGTTCTTGTTTGCATCATTTAATTTGTGCTTTGGGTTGAAGAAACTTGGGTTTTTGAAAGAAAATTTCTAAATTGAAAATTCATGATTTGAATGACCAATTGTCATTGGATTTGGATAAATTTAGTATGAGTGAACTCGTATCGGAATGGGCAATCGGAATTGGTAAAATTTGTCGAGTTCCAAAGTGCGGGCACGGGGGTCAACTTTCTGGGTCGATTTTTATAACTTAGTAAAAATTGAAACTTTATCGTTTTGAATAGTCCCTTATATGTTTTATGTGCATTTTGAAGTTGTTTTAGTTGATTTGAGCCGTCCAGAGGTCTTCCCGCCCGAGAAGTCCATTCTCGAGTACCGGTTGTCGTCTTTGAGGTAAGTATCTTGCCTAACCTTGTGTGAGGGAACTGCCCCTTAGGATTTGAGTCTTCTATGTTGATTATAGCCCGTGTACGCGAGGTGACGAGTGCGTACTCGGACTTATTTGCAAATAGGTTAGCCTTTTAGGATTCTTAGGTCCCTATATCTCCGGCGTATGAAGTGGTAACTGTTATGGTTGAGTTTCTAATTACTAACTTCATCTTCCTCTGTTTGAATTAGATTTCCTTGACTCCGATTCCTCTTTGTTGATTATTTGATCTTAATTTGACTTAGCAGAATATTTTCCCTCTTCTACTACTATGCTAAAATTTCTTCACAGACTACCTGATTGATTAGAATTAGTAACATCTAGTCGTATAATTTCTTAATAGGAATTGGAATATCTATAGTTTGGTGTCAAGCATGCCCGTGAGTCGTACATGATGATTTACATGATTCATTTTTAAATGTTACTTAGGTGTAGTTGGCCATCACCCATATTGGCGGTGTTTCCTTGGTGCCTCTTAATACTGAATATTTGCTTAAGCTAAGTTTAGTCCGTGAAACAAACTGTTAGGCGAGACTGGTTATAGCTGTTTCCCTTGCCAGAATGATTGGTTCTCTATTTATTGACTTGAGTATTGTGAATTGTTGTTATAATTGTTAGGTTTTCTCCTCGTTACATTGCTTCATTGATACTTGGTTTCTCCCTTAAGTGACTTCTTCTTATTAGTGAGTTTTGCCACTATTTTGATTGAAGTTCTCGTGTTGAACTTATCGTTGCACCTTGCATTTGTCTTCTGTTTGCTGTGGTGCTCGTTGTTGTTTGTGAAATGTGTTCGCTGTGTTCTAGTTGTTTTCTTTCCGTGTATTGCATTGCATATTTACATTGGGACTGCAGGCTGAGACCTAAGACTTTCCCCTGCATTGCATTGCATATTTACATTGGGACTGCGTGCTGAGACCTGAGACTTTACCCTGCATTGCATTGCATATTTACATTGGGACTGCGTGCTGAGACCTGAGACTTTACCCTGCATTGCATTGCATATTTACATTGGGACTGTGGGCTGAGATCTGAGACTTTCCCCTACATTGCATTGAATATTTACATTGGGAATGCGGGCTGAGACTTGAGACTTTCCCCTGCATTGCATTGCATATTTACATTGGGACTGCGTGCTGAGACCTGAGACTTTCCCCTGCATTGCATTGCATATTTACATTGGGACTGCGGGCCGAGACCTGAGACTTTCTCCTGCATTGCATTGCACGATTATCTGAGTTACGGACTGAGTTCCGGTGGTTTATCCTTGAGGATATTTGAATTGGGAAGTATACATATATACACATATACACATATTGAAATGTATAGCTGAAAGGCAATTATCTCCGAGAAAAGTTATGTCCGAAGGGCTTCTATTTTGAAAGTATATTTGAATAAAAATGATATTTGAATGAGCAGTATTTAGGAAAGTATATTTGAACAAATGATATTTGAAGGAGCAGTATTAGGAAAGTATATTTAATACCACGTATTTTTAAGGGAACTATGTTCTAACGATTTCCTTTATAAAAATATATACATATACATTCAGAAAAGTATGTTTTAAAGAAGATTTTCCTATATCTTGAAAAGATTATATTTTCAAAAGCTTTCGATATAAACTCACGTTTTAAAGGTTTTTACTCGAGGGTTTGATTGTTTTTTTTTTAATTTTTTTAGCCTATTTGCTAATGCTTGATGGGAGTAACTTGATGCAGTGCTGGATTTTGTGTGTTTCATAGTATTGTGATTTCCAACATTGGCTTGTGTGCTGTCCTTCCCTTTCTTGCGTATTCCTGCCTTGTTATTTCCGTTGCTTAATTACTGCACTTCCTTCCGCTTTATATTTTTCCCGTCTTTAATTATATTCGAAGATTTCAGATAAATATTTTGTTTCGATCGTTACTACTTATGTCTTCTACTCATTAGACTAGTTGGTGTCGGGACTAGTCCTCGTCATTACTTCACCGAGGTTAATCTTGATACTTACTGGACACCGCTGTGGTGTGCTCATACTATTCTTCTGGTCACCTTTCTATCTATTTCAACTGTACTTATTATTTCTAGACAGTTGTATTTAGAATTGTAGAAAGACTTCGTAGAGCTTATGACTTGTATTTGTCGGATTTTGGAAAATTATAAACTCTGTCAAGATTTCCATATCGAGGCTGCTATGTTTTCTTTCATTATTGTTGATGCTCAGTAAAATATTAGGCTTACCCAGTCCCAAAGACTAGGTGCCATCACGATACCCAACGGAGGGAAATTTGGGTCGTGACACAACATTAGCAAAAATTTGTATGAAATATAGAGCAAAAAAGTGATTCATTATGGGTTAAACGGGTAAATCACATATACATAAAGGGCAAGAACTGGTGGCAATACAAACCACCATAATATAGTGCATGGTATTGGAAGAAAATATGTTATATCAAAACAGCCTTTGCTGTAGGGTTTGAACAAAAAAGGTGGAAGGGGAAAATGAAGGGCTACACAGTAAATGAAGGATACCAATGGAGAATAGGAGCATCACCTAAATGTCCATATATGCACGATGGGTTTGGAATAGATTAAATATTCTAAAATATTATTTTATTGGTTGGTTGATCATGAGACAGAGATTACTTACGAGCGACGGACTACATATGATGAGAAAAAGCCAGAAGAGAACATGTCTACTCTGTGGAATGCAAAATGAAATAATTCATCATTTGTACTTTGAGTGTCAATTCTCCAGAATGTGCATTGATGAACTATGCAACTGGCTAGGAATAAAGCTGAAGCAACTAGATATGCAAAGCATTTGAAGGAAAATGGGTAGATGTGTAAAAGAGAGAATATGCCGAGGATTCGTGACCTCAATCATCACAACAGTAATGTATGGGATATGGCGAGCAAAGAACGAAGCACTATGGAATCAGAATGTACCATTGCAAACAAAGATGTGGAAGAGCATAAAAGAGGATAGCAAATACAGACTACAACTCATAGAAGCCAATAAGAAGAATAGGAAAGAAATAGAGTGGATCAATCAATTGTACATATACAAAAATAGCAACGACTATGCAATAGTGTAGGACTGTGAAATAGTGTAGGGCAAACCTACCTAGTAGGGCTGCTCGAGGATAAGAGAATAAAGATATAGTTTTGACATTAAGCTAGATAGGATATCTTAAAGATTATGGATTGGAAATATCACTTGTAAGTAACTTTTGTCCGGTGGGGATTAATAAATTTTTTCTTTCACCTGAAAAAAAATACAATCCAAATAAGCTTAGATTGGGTTGGATTTTTTAAGTTTGATTTCGTATTGTAAAAATGATAATCCAAATAAGCTCGGATAGGATCGGATTTTTTAAGTTTGATTTCGGATTAATCGTTTGGATAATTTGGATTTTCGATTTTAAGTTTATAAGTTGAGAGTCTTACAAAGAACATCCAAATGAATTCCTCATATTAAATTGCTTAGAAAGTTTTTCATTCTAACCGCAATCATCTAAATAAAGTATTCATATAATGAAATCATCATCAAGTATAATAAGGCCGATAATAAGTAGTAATAGTAAGACCATGTCCTGATAAAAAGAATTCTGATCGTAATTTAGTAATTATTATTGAATATATGAGATAATATCTAATGAATGGGGACGGTATTGGACTTATTATATTGCATATGGATAATGGACTAAATATAAAGTATATCCAAAAATATGAAATACCAAATCCAACCTCCAATATGAAATCCAAAAAAGCTTAAAAATTAAATCCGTAATCCGAAGGTTTAAACCAAAAATCCAAAAAAGTCGAATTTTGGTTTGGATTTTAGGTCGCCCGAACTATTCCCACCCCTATAAGGTAGAATCATATTACTCGTCGGGTCCATCGATTTGAGCTGTGTGAAAATCATTTTACCCCTCCAACTTTGTGTGAAAAAAAAAATTCCTTTTCAATTTTTAAGCTATAGACATTTTCTCCCTCCTATTCTAAGGTATTTATTGAATTTGCTAACAATGAGTACATTCTCTTTTCAACATATCTTGTAGATGTATATGTATGTTGTATTCTTCTTTCTTATCCCCAAAGTATGAGTGTTTTGAAGATAATATTGTTCAACTATCAATCGACGTGACAATCATGTCTTCTTGACAAAGTCTTTGGCGGCCACCAAATGACATTCCAAGTCTCTAATGCCTCAATTGTCCTTTCATTCTTCGTGCTTAATGGATTTTGATGATTTGAGTAGTTTTTAGGATGTACATTTTTCTTAAACTTCGTCAAGCCTATCTGCTTATTTGTTCCAAACCATAGTTTCTAGTTTCAAGATCCCGCTTTTAGTACGTGTGTGGTGAGATGTTCCAAGCCGGGTTTCTACTGATTTTTCCATTCCTATGATTCAAAGAAAGGGGCTACTCATGCCTATGAACATTCGATTCTTTTTTTTGGGGGGGAGGGGAGGGGGGAGGGTAGAGAAGAG
Source organism: Nicotiana paniculata (assembly GCA_005239505.1). Classification (NCBI taxonomy): domain Eukaryota; kingdom Viridiplantae; phylum Streptophyta; class Magnoliopsida; order Solanales; family Solanaceae; genus Nicotiana; species Nicotiana paniculata. The sequence continues at coordinate 32,701 of MDKI01155805.1, forward strand.
CTCTAGGTCAAGCCTCTTATTCTATGTATTCAGCAAACGTTGTAAGGAACTAAATGAATCTCTTTCCTCTTTATTGATTATGAATTCAAACTCATAATTTATTAATTCAAATTTTAGTCTATTAAACCAAATTTGTTTTTACAAAAAATAATTCTTCTTCCTAATATCTATTTTTTGGTTGCTAAATTGCTAGGCTTATCTATGTCCTGACAAATGATTGGTTAATACTTTCCTAAATTTCTAGGTTTTGAATGATAGTTTTGTTTGTGGAATCGGCTTGGCCATTTGCGCTTGGGTAATAGGGCGTCGGCAGAATCCTTTTGATTTTATGGTCTTCGAAGAATTTTGTCACTTTGCTGCCGATGAACTGCTTCCCATTGTCACATATTATTTCGGGGGGTATCCCAAACCGACACACGATGTGGTCCCATATGAAGTCAATGACATCTTTTTCTTTTATATTCTCGAAGGCCTATCCTACTACCCATTTTGAAAAGTAGTCAGTCATAAACAAAATAAATTTAGCTTTACCTGGCGCCGTTGGTGCGGGGCCGACGATGTTCATCCCCCATTTCATGAATGGTCACCGGGATAGGACTGAATGGAGTTGTTCACCGGGCTGATGGATCATCGGTGCGAACCTTTGACATTTATCACACCTTCAAACGAATTCCTTAGTATGGCCCTCGACTCCTTGGGGTCCGAGGGGAGCTTCCCGTGCTTCAAGTATTCGACGTACTTATTTTTCCAATCCCACGTCAAACTTGTTGAATTAATTTCCGCATGGACTTCTTCGACCACCGACTTTGACAATTGGACGACAGTCCCCGGGACAATATCATCTTCTCCGACCGACGATCCCAAATTCGCAAGTGCATCGGTTCACTGTTCTGTTCTCGGGGTACATGGTCCAATGTCCATTCCTTGAAGCAGTGCAACGTCATTTGAAATTTGGCTAAGTACCTTTGCATTCTATCTTTTTGAACTTCAAAGCTTTCGTTTACTTGGTTTACTACGAAAAGAGAGTCACACTTGGCCTCAATGACCTCTGCTCCCAGGCCCTTGTCAATATCACCTGCTCAAGTTCCTCGACGGTGGACTTCACCGCATCTGACTCCTCGGGGGCGACGAAAGCTCGTGGGGTAAGGAAATCTTCCTCTTTGTCCTTGACCACCTGTTCCCCGGGCTCAACGGAGGATATAGACTGTGATTTCTATTTGGCTACCTGTTTGTCCTCTACGCTTGACTTTTCCGATGTAGAGGGCCTCGATACTGGTGTCAAGTCATGGACTGCAAACATCTCCTTAGTTGTGTGTTGCTCCCCATATACCGTTTTCACACCATATTTTGTTGGGTACTTCATCATTTAATGAAGGGTTGATGGCACTGCCCTCATGCTGTTGATCCACGGCCTTCCAAGCAAAGTGTTATACCTCATGTCACCTTCGATGACATAAAACTTCGTGTCTTGTATGGTTCCGACCAAGTTTACTGGGAGGATGATTTCCACCTTCGTTGTTTCACTTGCCATGTTGAAGCCATTCAAGAGTCGAGATGCTGGTATGATTTGGTCAAGCAGCTCGAGCCGCTGCCTCATCCTCGACCTGATTATATTTGCCGAATTACCTAGATCCAGAAGAACACGTTTAACTTGAACTTTATTTAAAAGAATAGAAATTACCAGTGCATTGTTGTATGGCTGAGATAAGCCCTCGGTGTCTTCCTCACTGATTGTGATATATGTAAATATATAACTATGTATTTGTGATTAGTCAAATTTTTAATATATATGCCACGGAAAATTATTTGTATCGTAGTTGTTTATGTGAAATTATATTAGTATAAATATATATACTTGATATGAATTTTATTTAATGATTTGTGCTATTGCATCAAATTATCACTACTTTTAATCTCATACTTTTCGCATGTACTTTCCATGTTACCAACAGTGAAAACACTTATTAGAAAATGACGGAGCTAGAGAATAATAATAATAATAATAATAATAATAATAATAATAATAATAATAATAATAATAATAAAAAATAAAAGTAAGTTAAAATCACACGAGTTTCATTGAAAATGATCATTAACATACGATATGGCTAAGTTGATGAAATTTCTAATTTTGAAATATAGGTATGATCAAATAACTATTACTTTATGGGCAGATTTTACCGAAAATGATTGTGAATTTAGAAGGAAGAAAAACGATTTCCTACATGTAGAAATCACAACGGGTGAATTTGCTACTAAATTATTCTAAGAATTCAACTTTCTCTCCTAATATAATGAAAGACATTCTTTCAAACTCATCCGAAAAATAATTTTATGTATGTTTACGTTTTGCAATAACGATAAACTAAGCACATGATCAAATAATCTCTAATGGTGGATTCTATGTATGTCAACATGTATTCTCACATGGCCAACTATGTGAGAAGGTTCTGTCAGCACGAGGTAAGACGATGGCTAGAAGACTTTCTCTAGCTTAAGTAGAGGGTTTATATACCTCCTCGAACCATATACGGCGATCAACTCAACTGAAAGTTCAGGGTATGTACGATCAAAGATTATACCACGCACGCACGTGTATATGAATATTTTTTAGAAATTGAGATTTTTCTTTCCCATCAAAAATCTATGGTTTCCCATCAAGGTTCAGAGAAAGCCCCCAATTTAATGCTTCGTCTCCCCCTATAATGCCTACGACTTAGCCCCATGATCTTTCCGTATGATTCAATCGTCTTTTCATCTTGAATAGTAATAGTAGGGGCTCCAATAACGAATGAAATTAGTAACTTCGATTCGGCAAGGATCTTACCCCCTTCTACTTCGGAATGTCAAAAAAATCGAAAATATCAGCAACCACTGATGAAAAATTCCTCAAAAAGTTAAGGATTAGTAATCTTTTATAGAAATTGTTGCACTTTCAAGAGAGCTATCGATATCGATGAAAAGTTTCGATTATGACATAGCAATGGAAATAGATGAAAGGAAGCCTTAAGTAAGATATGTTTCATTACACGTTTATACCTTATAAAATAAAAAATAAGTAAAAGAAACATAGAAGTATTAATTAAACTTTTATTGTTCATCTTTTTATGTTCGGATAATATCCAATCATTTTTATCTCGACAAATAAGCTACCAAATAACGATCCACATTGATCATTCACAAAACTTATGGTTATTCTTTCTTGTGTAAACCTTTACAAAACTTTATTTCTATAATATTGATACTATTTTGCAAAATCGTATATTACATGATTCAGCATACACGTGCAACGCACGTGCCGAGAAACTAGTTAAAGTAAAAGAGAAAGGAACAAATTATTGAAACTTTACAACTATAGATTGCCGGCCCTAAAAACCTTGTAACTCAAGAAACACGGAATCATTCTCCTACGTAGATAGGGAAAAGGAAAACCAAGTAATTCATACTAATATATAACTTATAAGTAAATCAATATCAGAAAGTTACCAAAACAAAACAAAAACCAGGTTATCAATTACTATTGAGAGCAAGAAAAAATGGCGGCGATTACCGATCATCCAATAATATGGACGAGAGGCAAAACTATCGGGAGAGGGAGTTCCGGTATCGTCACTTCAGCAACAACAACAAACTTCTCCATTGATATTCCGTCGACAATCGCAGTA